>RXPK01001043.1:0-137914 GCA_004143645.1 Protaetia brevitarsis | reverse complement strand
ACATATAATCCAAAATCGCTTAGTTCTATAGTTGTACAAAGTTTAATAGTAAGTTAACATAATTAATGTTTTAATTATAAATTAACAAAATGATTAGTAAAACAAAATTAACTTATACTAACTGTTGAAAATGACCGCCCCCAACTGCAATACAAGCTTCTATCCTCCGTCGTATTGACTGGTGAGTCCGTTCTAAAATAGCAGGGGTATTTCGAATTGTTTGAAAAGCTGCGATAATACGATTTCTCAGTTCATCGACATTTTCAATGGGAGTCGTATAAACTAATGATTTAAGGTGACCCCAGAGAAAAAAGTCCAAAGAATTTAAGTCTGAAGACCGAGGACGCCACGGTTGTGGACCTCCCCGTCCTATCCCCAGATCTGGATACGTATTGTCCAAAAACTCGCGAGCAACTAAACTAAAATGCGCTGGAGCACCGTCATGCATAAGATACATTTGTAATCTTAATTGCAACGGAATTTCCTCCAGCAGTAGGGGTGGCTCCTCTTCAAGAAAATTGCGATATACCTCGCCATTTAACCGCATCGGTAAAAAATGTAGACCTATCAAGTGATCTCCAACAATTCCGGCCCACACATTGACAAAGAATTGATGTTGATGACGGGCATTCACTAGTACGTGCGGATTTTCTTCGGCCCATATGTGATTATTATGAAAATTAATAATCGCGTTTCTAAGAGAAGTAGCCTCGTCGGTGAAGAATATTTGAGCCAAATAGTCAGGATTTTGTGCGATTTGTGTTGCATCCATTGACAAAAAGCACTCTTTGCGGAAAATCTGCCGGCAAAAGTGCCTGCACACCGTTGAATGTGATATGGATACAACAGTTGATCTTTCAATATTCTCCAAACTGTGGCCTGACTAATGTTTAAAGCAAACGCAAATTTTTCTGGTGCTTGTAATAATATGTTCCTCAATTTCATTTAGTACAATTTCTTCAACTTATGAAGTTCTCGCTGTAGATGGGTGCCCGTTATCAGTCGTCCGTTTTTTAAAATTTCCCGTTTCACTAAGACGTTGGTGAAGACGGGCAAATATTGAAAGATGCGGGATGATACGGTTCGGGTATCGTTCTTCATAAAGACGTCTAGCAGCACGCGAATTTCCATTGGCAAGATCGTAAACGAAATGCATATCACACATCTCAGCATCTCGTGTAATTCATTTTAGAAAACAGAAACTGACAATAAACTGAATGAATACTCTGACAACTATTGACAAATATTGAAATGACAAATAAAGAATTCCCTCTCAACACAATAGTTTTTGAAGAACCAACTAAGATATTATATCATGTTAATCATAGTTCATAATTTATTATTAAACATTCAATAACTTTAAAACCAAACCGTTTTGGACATATACTCATATGAACTTTTATAATCAAAATAACTTCAGGAATCAGCTCTTAAAGTTTGCCGCATATATTGAGAATTACCCTGTATATCGACGGAGTACGCGGTAATTGACTTTATTCAGAATGTACTACATGAAAATTTAAATAATAAATAAAGTTGTAGGCATTTTCTATTATTTGACTAAAGCATTTGACAGCTTAAATCACCCTATTTTACTAAAGAAACTTAAAAGAATGGCAATTAGGAGAAATGTAAAGGAGTGATTTAAATCATACTTGAACAACCGTAATATTAGGATTAAAATTAACGATGTTCTGTCAGCTGGTTATGAAGTTTCCCTGGGCGTACCACAAGGCAGTGTTTTAGGGCCTTTCTATTTCTGTTGTTTGTCAATGACCTACCAAACAGTATTACAGCTAGTGTAGTCTTTATGTAAGTTGATGGCACTACTATCTTCGTAAGTGCACTAGATACAGATTGTTTGTCAAGGAAGCTATTGCAACCAGTAAATGAGTTCCATTGCTGGTGTTCAAGCAATCACTTAATTATTAACTACGACAAGATAAATGTAATTTTATTTAACTTCTAACAAACATTAACGCGGTAACTGTGAGCAGCATTTAACTTAACAACATAGACATCCAGAGCACACTCCCGAGAATAAACTTTTTATTGTGAAAAAAATTTTACGATGGCAATTCAGCAGAAGTTACACACGATTTATTTGCAGTAAATTATTCCGAAATATCACTTCATAGCGCGACTACTATTCGTAATACAGTCCGACGTTTAGAAACAACGTTTACATCAATACATATCAAAAAGGAAAATATCTTATCGAAAAATGTCAGTGTTATCAAAATAAGTTTGTGCATTAGTGGAATGAAATCCTAGTATAACATCTAAACAAATTGTTTGCGGATTAATAATAATAGTGCAAAAACTTTAAACCTTTTACATAAGAATAAGTGTCGATCGTACAAAATTAACACATCCCAAGAACTTTTGCTCGACGAATATTACTGTCGCCTGGAATTTTATTAATGAATGATTAATAAATATCCCCAACATAAATATTTTTTTCGATAATATACTATGTATTTATTGACGAATAGGCACTTTATGTACGATTGTTAGGTTTTATAAAATCTATGTATAACATAAGTGTGAATAGAAAAGCAGCATGAATAGATTTTAATTATCGAATAAGTATTGTCTTATTATTTTCCATTTCACTAATACAAACGTCATGTTGAATTTAATATTACTTTTACAAACTTCATAAATAAATCGAGAAAAGGAATATGAAGCTCAATTTAATTCGGCTGAACTATAACAATTTCACTGAACTTTAATAAATCTGTTCTGCGGCTTCGTGCGTAGCTACGCCTACTGTTGAGGTCTCTTCCAATTCCAGTCGCTCAGAATGCAATCGACAGCTTGTAACTTTCTTTCCGGTATATAAGAACAGAACTTTTGTGTTTGTTTTGTGAATAAAGGGCAATGGAACCAGCTAGAGAAAATTTGTTGACAAGCTTCACAAGCTGTCTTTATCAAGGGTACGCCATGAAAACAAAGCTTCGAATTCGCAGTCACCTTTAGTGTAGGGTGTAGGCTTATGAAGTTGCTCAGCTACATACCTAACGGCTTACGTCCTACCGAAGTTGGGGGATACCCCCCTCAAAAATGGGCGAATGATATCCTAATATACTGACGCATTAAATCCCAAACTATAAAGAACATTACAATAAACATTAAAATACTAAAGTATGTAACGTGTGTGCCAACCTATACCATCAATTCCCTAGCTTCAAAATTTCTTTTCTGTTTTCAATACAAAATTAAGATTTGTCGGCTCAAGAAATGATGTGCATCACAGGGCAAGCAAGTATTTTGCGAGTATTTGTACTCATATTTTTTTAACTTGAAATTTTGAAATTAAGGTCGATGCTATGTCCTGAATTCTTATACGGTCCAGCGAATGCATCTTTTAATAAGGAACCTTATTGCAAAAAAACGATTTCAATTATTGCTTAAACCAAATATCACCCTCTCCATAATAAGAAAAAAAATCGAGGTATACCATTTTCAACAGACAAACATATTTAAAGCCATTACTTTTCACCAAAAATTTTCCTGCCCTAAAATAACAAAATATACGACAGTAATGGATGCTTTTCCCCCCATTTTTTTTTTTGTACCGCTGTGCTACGCACAATATTAACGCGATAAGGGAAATTTGTACGATAATCCTCACCATCTTTCTAAATAACAGAAAAGTAAACATGTTGCGTTTTCGGATAATCCCACAACGTGAAATAATAAAATACTTTCCACCTGCGAACGTTAGGATTATTTACTAGTCTTAACAGCGTAAAATATAGCCCCGTTTTGCCGCTCGTTTCTTTATTTGTGTAAATACAGCCCTATTTTCACCCCAACTGTCATGGAACGTATTCTAAGGTATAATACATGGGAAGTAAGCGAAATGGGTGGATTCGCAAATAAACAGGTGACCACAAAGCAGACGATCCGATAAGAGAAATAAATACCTATCCCTTTACGCAAGGGGAGTCCGTTATTTATTTTTTTTTTGGTATACTTAGTTAAAAGCTTTTGTGCTCGGAAAAGGGAGGAATTAAAATCAACACTTCCTAAACCCCTTAAGTTTTTTTGCGACGATTTGTGAGGGATGAATTACACTGGCCTGCGTGATTTTTGCGCTTTTATATTTAAAAACAAACGGCCAACCAGAACGAAGATAAGAACTTCTTAGATAGAGATAAGCCTTCGCTTTTTATTCATACTGAATTTAATCAATTAATATCATGCGATTTAGATCTAACTAACAAGGGAACTCGTAATGGAGCAAGTTATCGGCCCCACCTTGGGCGCCAAATTATAATGATACGCTCTATCGTGCCACGCTTGTACTACGTTAGATGTAGGCCTTTATAAACCGTCTTTTTCTTAATTTTACAGGGTATGGAGTGTTTCACCACGAACTTCATTGGGAGAAAGCTGCGGTAACAATAGTTTACGCCTTGATAGGCATCCCTTAATGCTGCTATACCTCTCAACGACCGGAGACGTGTTTAGCGCGAAGCTTCAGAAGACTGTACGCGAAAAATCTGCGGCACTCCAACCAAAAACCTCAATGCCCGTGCACCGTCAAAGTCAGAGTGCCAGTAACCCTTTGCCTGATCATCGGTATTAGCGTACATCTGCTCCGGGGCGTTTCCTGTTCCAATCGCCTGGAAAACTGGAGCATCCTGGAAGGTTCTTACTTCTGCTTCACCTCCTTGGGAACCATTCGGTTTTTGGCGACCTACTGCCAGGTCAAAACGCAGAAGAATCTCCCTATGCGCTTGGCTCGGCGTAATCTTGACATGGCATGGCTTAGTGGCGATGTGTTTCAGTTTGGTGCAAGGACGAGGTGATCAGCTTGCTCCGATTAATCGGGCTACTTGTGCCAGGAATGAAATACGGGCCGCGAAGAAGAACAACATGGCGACGGTTGGGATCCTGACAAAGACCTAAGACAGAGGGTGCCGCACCCATTGTGAAAACGCCGCCGCCGTGAAGAAGTTGCCTCCTCTGTTGCAGCACAATAGTCTGCCGAGGAAAAGCCATTTTTCATAAGAAACGCGCCGGCTAGAAGATCTGCAGGTAATTGCTTTTAACTTTCTCCTATACTACTAATATATGTTAATATATATGTATTCACACATAGAGCATGAAACAACAATTAATCATTTTTGGGCATGTCACTGGATGGGGGGTGGGGGGGGGGTGCACTGTGAATGTTGTAACGTGTTGTTACAAGGAAAAATTAATTTCAGTATTCAGTTAATTTTGTAATTTATTTTAACACAAATTTTAATTTATTTAATCATTTTTTTTCTGTTAGGCTCATTGCGGCCGCATTTATCCGTTGATTTGTTTTTTGCCAAGCACGGATAATTAGTTCTATTCTTAGTGTTTCGCATCCCTCACTCGGCGCATATTGAATCTGCGCACGCTTTATCCCCACGTGCCCGTGTTGAATTTACGCACGCTCGAATCTCCACTAGCGCCACGTGCCTATATAAGCGGTGCATTTACCGCGGTCGAAGCAAACTCCACCGGTTCCCGATCGTCTTCCCTACCCTGATTATAGTACGTCGTCATCCTACGGGGTTGACAAGATTATAGCCTTTCTGTGATCCTGCAGGACTATAGTTTGTTGTCGTCCCTCGGGTGTGACACGAATGTAGTTTTTTCCATTCTCGTAGTGCTATACTTCGTTGTCGTCCTTCGGGTGTGGCACGAATATAGTTTCTTTTTCGGTTCTCGTAGGGCTATAGCTCGTTGTCATCCTTCCATTGTGACACGAATATAGTTCTTCCGCCCCACGTTCGATTACCGACCGTAGCTGCCTCCAACGTCTTAATAAGTGTGCAACGTCTTCGTCTTCATTACTACCTAATAAATAATCCACGATATATTCCGTGATGAAATAAGCGCGACATCACCGGCTACTCATAACCAAAAAAACAAATGTCAAACGAGACGTCAGCCTATTTTCTGCTAACCAATCGTAGCGTATTATTTACCCGTAAGTGTTACCAACTATTAATAATCTTGTAGACACCAAACTTAGAGTTAAAAATATAATGATAAACAGATGCAAAACTTTACCTGTCAGTTTACGATATCTGTCAGTTGCTTACCTTGCACTTTTATCCTTACATTGATAAACCCACCCTTAGAGTAATATCCTACCTAGCCTGCCAATCACTATTAAGTTTATCCATAAACGCTTTTTTAACTATACTAGCTGAAATTAACACATACCCAGACACTGCATCTTTCGCTAATTGCCTCTGATTGTCATTACCGATTGTACCTACGTGGGCCCTAGTGCAAAAAAGGGATCATAACATGCTAAGATGAAGATCCAAAAATAGTCACGAATCCACACTAATTTAAAATATAGACTTCTACTATTGAAAACTAGACTAGCAATTGCATGCAACGACCACAGATGGCGCACACGGTCAAGGTGCTATCTCCTCATTATATCCCCCCCCCCCCATGAAGTTTTTTTTTTGTGTGAAGAGTTTGATGTTATTGTAATTGCTTATTGCTTTAACTTGATATTATGCACCTTATAATTTCTATATTATAATAATAAAGAATATTCCACAGGTTTAACACCCAATTACAGGAAAATAAATAGAGGAAAAAGAAAAGTACATGCCAAGCAGCATTAACAAGTAGAAATCATCATTCGTATAAACTAAGATTTAAGGCGTAAAAGAAAAACCATAAGAATTTGCTTACATAATTCAAAGAAACAAAATAATATCATGAATAATCCAGGAAATCAATGAAGAAAAAAAAAGAAAAGAAAATAGACTATAACTGATTGAAAGAGCGTAAGCACACTTAACAATAAATTTCAAGCCATCATTATTGATGTCGCATACATCTGAAAGTCTATTAAAGTGATCACACATTAATGAGACAGGAAGATCGAGCAGCACATTGGATTATGTTAATCACAATAAAATGTAGGGTGAGAGACCGGCAATTCCAGCCTAGTATGAAAGTTAAGTTATGTAAAAGCCAGGGCAGTCGATTCTATTATGCACCAGGTTAAAATAAAATTTATCAAACTAACCATTCTTCTAACTTGCAATGATTCAAACTCTGAATTTGGAAAAGTATCCCATAATCAAAACCCCTTAGTGCGATAAGATCCCTCAGCTAAAAAGTAAAGAAACTTTAAAAACACTTCTTTGAACCGATTCATATTATTTATATAATGAGAGTAAATAGGAAACCAATTAAAATTCGCATATTCTAAATTAGAGCGTATCAAAGAAAAGAACAACGTACGCAACGTCCTGGTATCACGAAATCTCTACAATTGCGGTAAAAAACCATAAATTTAAAGGTACGTGCGACAACATCTGCTATGTGAAGAGAAAGGAAAGTTTGGGATCAAATAACACTCCCAGATCTTTAGTTAAACTTACAGAAATTAAAGTAAGTATCGGAGATAGTATAAAGAAAAAGATAACGGGGTTGATCTTTTTAGTAAAAATCATAGAATTACACTTAGAAACATTAAGTGAAAGCCTGCATTTACTACACCAGGAAAAAACAGTGATTGATATTTAATTGAAGTACTCTACAGTCCCAACAGAATCATAGAGGCAAACAACTTTAAATCGTCAGCAAACATCAGTTTTTGACAGGATATATCATTAACAATAATAATATAATAATAAAAATTAAAAATAGAAGTGGTCCTAAATTCGAGCCTTGCGGGACGCCTGAATGTAGGATAATGAACACTTAGATATGAAATTACGATACTTGACACATTGTTTCCTATTTAGCAAAAAATTTAAAGAAATTTAACAGAGGACTTAGAAAAGCCGAAGGAACGCATTTTAGCTAAATAGTACATGATGATCTACCTGATCAAATGCCTTCTGAAAGTCCAGGGTATATTACGTCGACCTGTCCCTGTTATCAATAACTTCGGAAACAATTTGGGTGAAGCAAGCCCAAGTTAGTTACCGTCGACCTATTTTTGCATGAAAACCCATGATGTACTGGGATATTTAAATATTACAATCGAGGAATAGATGTGCTTATATAAAGCAGTTTCAAAAAATTTTAGCAAAGTTGCATATTAGTGTATATGGGTCCGATAGTTATGAAGCTCAGATGGGTCACCCTTCTTCAGAACAGGACATATATGCGCTATTTCCAAATTGAGGCATTTTAGAATGTTCTAATATAAATTAAAATATGATGTGCAAGGGCTTTGCAAAAATGCCTGCGCGATCTCTAATAAGGAAAACTGGGAATGGCATCAAAGCCAGCCGTAAAGGAATTTTTAGAACACTTCAAAGCACACATCGATTTCTTCATGGTAAGTATGGAACGCTAATAAGCTCATTTGACACATTTGAAAAATTAGGTAGGTCACCAGTAAAGAATCTGTGTATACACTATTAAAGTAATCTGCAAAACGCATTTACAATCGGAATCGGGGAGAAACTCATTGTTATTATGTCTAACACGCCAGGGATTCTGGTAGTACCTCTTTTAATTTGAATGAAAGCCCAAAATTGTTGGGTCGCAGTGTATTGAATTTTCGACATTACTAATATAATTCTCTGTAAGCAATATAATAAGAGAATTCGCTTGAGACCGCAAATACTTAAACTGTTATACCAATATGTTGCCCCTATAACTTTCTATATTTCTTAAGTTTGAGTCTTTATTTCGCAAGCAATCAATTATGTCTTGTTGAACCAAGGAGGATAAATCTGCGTTGACAAAAAGTGGCTTTAAAATTCGGTACCGATCACAAATACATTGTTCAAAATATTGTAAAACAAATTGCATGCAACATCAACATCTTCAATCGAACTTATCGATGACCAATCGGTTTTAAGCAATTTCAATTCTAATATCCAACACTATCTTAGGAAAACCAAATAAATACCTATATGTATAAAAAATGATTCGGTTTGTGTTAGGCACAGCTACCCAGTAATGGAAGGTTTAAATTGTTTAAATGCATGTTAAATACAGACAGTTTTAGTTCAGCTGTATACTTTACAATAACCGCTATGGTGAAGGTTACACTACAATGAAATATCACCTTCTGCTGTCCAATTGCTCCATTACAACGGCACCGTGAATCTATTAATTCAATTTGCCCTGTTCCCGTCGCTATGGCTCAGTAATAACGGCGCATAAATTCATTACAACGTTACAGGTTGCGATAGGACCATAAAATCTAGTCTTTTCTGCGTAATTGAATACTAAATAATCCATTGCCTGAGTGAGTCCAGGCCGGCTAATGCCTAGGTCTTTTAGCACTGTGCGAATGGTTGACAAATGTATCTGTCGATAAAACGCTTTTGGCAGCAATTATTAGAGCCAGATCTAATTATATATCCGCCGACGAAGCTTCACGCTATTGCGTGGAAAAATGGTTTTTAGAGTGCCATACATTTATTTTTGTTTTTGCTGTCGGTGATTATACAAGGTGGGCCAATACATTCGCGTCAGTTTATTAAAAAAAAGTGGTAACATATATTCAATTTTTTTTTGTGTTAAGGATTATACAAGTTCAGAAAGATCACGTTTCAAAATTATTTTGAAGTATACAGGGTGACTCAACGAAAAGTTACACACCAAAGTTGTGAAAAAATATTTTATTTATTATTATTTTGATTGGGCAGCAGCAAAAATACAATGGAAAAAATATCCAAATAATAAGAAAAATTGCCAAGAGGATCATCTTCAATAAACCTCGAATAGGTTTCCTGTTATTAATGATGACCCTAACAATTACAGAAACACAAAGGTACAGAGTTACAGATACAGACTACAACTAAATATACAGCAAACTATATGCGAGAAAGTTGCTCATTCATTAAATTATTGAAAACGACTCGTCTAAATGCACGAAAAGGCAATTGTTTAACGCCAGGAATAAGTGAGTTAAATAGCCATGCTGATATATAACTAAAACTCCTCTTGAACAGCTGTGAATGATGTCTAGGTATATCTATTATGTCTTTTCTGCGGATATTAATATTATGTATGTCAGTGCGATATCTTATTTTGATTGATAAGTAAGGCGGAACATCAGTATTTAAAATTTTATAAACGAAACAGTAAAAATGAAATTGTCTACGACGAGCCATGCTCAACCATCCAGCCTCCGCAAGTTTTAAAGATACTCTCTGACGTCTCCTTATTCCATAAATAAATCTAAGGCAGTCGTTTTGCACCACCTGAATTCTACGTGAATCAATTTGGTCCAGGCAACTTCCGTAAACAACATCACAACAATTGAAATGTGATAAAACTAAGCAGTCACACAATTTTTTTTTAATGGCAATATCCAAGGAATGCCGATGGGGATATAACATTTTTAAGCTACAGTAAGCTCGTCTAACACAGATACTAATATGATGTTTAAATTTAAGATCATTATCGGTAAATAATCCTAGATCTCTCACATGTTTTTGATGTTGCAGCGGTGTATTGTTAATTGTTAATACGATATTAGGAAGAATGCCTGCAACCTGATTCTGTTGCCACCAAACATTATGTAAGAAGATTTACTTTCATTTATAATCTGGCAATGTTTTCTCTGCAATAGTATAAAAGATTTGTTGAGATCACGATTGATATCGTCAACGGCTCTACACATGTCATCAGCAAAAAAGGACTTATATAGCTGTGAGTCATCGGCATAGAGTTGAAGGTTACATGTGGAATTATAAAAAAAAAAACACATGTGCTGTATAAACCGAAAACAGTAGCGGACCCAATATAGATCCTTGCGGAACTCCAGATCGTATCATAGCCCAATCAGACACATCACCACCAGCCACTACAGCCTGCCTCCTGCCAAACAAATAGGCATGGAAAAAACGGAGAGCAACCTCTCCCAAATTCAACGTAGTGAAGAATACTATCAAAAGATCATGATCAATTCTGTCAACATGTCTACATTATTATTATTATAATTTACACAACCTATTTTGAATAAAAGAATTATTTCATTGTCTCTATTTCAAAGAACCGTTTTTTTTTTCAGTTAAAGCATATTGTTTATACTAAAAATGATATTCCATTAAAAAAATATGTAACTGAAAAAAATAATTCTATTAAATAGTGGCAAAGAAATATTTCTTTGATTTAAAAATCTATTTTTCTCTATGTGGTTATATTATTTTTATAGTTGCTAGGTGATTATAAATTTAATGTTTCAGAATTCCCAACCACAATCAGTATATCCTCTAAATTTTAACTTCTGTTAATGTAATTCTCTTCTTTGAAAATTAACCTTACATCACAACTTGTAAGTGAAATTAAAATAAGGAACAATATCAGTACTTTCGACCGCAGTTTTGAAGTATTATTTTCTAAAATTTCTATTTCTTTGAAATATTTTGGAAAGTAACTCAGAGTAAACAAAATAACCCTTAGAACACGCAACAACGGATCTAGTATTGCTATTTTTAAAATCCATATGACCTTGAAAGTAAAATTTAAAATACCTAAAACTTATTATTAATAAGTAAGGCTAAAAGAATCCAAACAAGCAGCTGTTTTGGTCATGTTACATTGAGATTAATAAAAATTTAATTTATTAATCATATTTATTTATGAATTTAATTAAAATATTGACCACATAGTAAGTATAAGTCCAGATTAGTTATCATGCTTTGAAAATAGCAAGTGCTGTTTTAAAAAAAAAAATGATGAGAAAGAGAAAATATTAAAGAAATAATTACCACAAGAGTGTTAAAAAATTCCGTAAATTTTTGATTTGACATGTAACAACACCCAGTGCAGTTGGCCTATTAAATATTTGTAAATTTATATTCGTAGAATTTGACTTAAAGGTTTACGCCTTTAAATAGTTATTCTTAGAGTCTGCACATACAAAATCGTTGGTAGATTAAGGCTGCGTTCCGTCCGCCAATTTTCATAACATGAACTAAAACGCAAAAGCCTATATTTTTATTAAGAAAATACTTATTAGATGGCGCAACATGTTCTATTTTGTTCTCCGTAGTATCACGTGATAACCCAACATGAATTTTACATTTTCAGGCGCATATTTCTATTCTATATATCTGCACAGTATCTGTCATCTGTCATATATCTGTATGCGATGTACAATAGTATTTTATAGTTTTGCAGATTTTAGTTATAATTATCTGATTTTTAGTGTCCTAATGTGTTCTAACTCAAACTTAGGCCGTGTTTGTGGCTATTGAATTTATTTTATTTTCTTCTTTGAGAAAAGGGCCCTATTTTTTGGTGTAAATACAAATAAATATTTTATATTCTTTTTTGAGACAGGGACTCTTTTTTGTGTTTATTGAACATTAACGACAAAAAGTAATAAATAAGTGCGTAAAGTTTACATACAAGTGATACAATACACTAGCTTTACACTGTGCAGGCCTGTTTCCGCTACTGGGTACAGAGGAAGAATATTCATAAATAATGTTATGAGTGATGGTAGGTAAATCATTGCAATACTGAAATTAAATGGTAAATATCATATCTTTAGTATTATGGACCATCAGTTGGAAGTAGAACAAGTTGAGATTGAGAGTAATGAAAACAATTTACCAGGATACTGAATTGTAGATCCACAGTATGCATTGAAACAAATAATAGATTTACAGTGGAATTATTTACCGCATTGTACATTTAGAAACCTGAAAATCAAAAACGAAAATTACACGGTCTGGTTACTGAAGTAACAATGACGTCTACATCTACAACGTCAAGGACTACATATTGCAGAAGAATCTGGTTTTGTGGGAATTATGCTCGAATATTACAGTCACCAAATATGTAGTTTAACATGGTACGATAGACAACTATTTTATAATTACTTCATGCACATATTCCTGCTTATGTTTGATATTCCCGCATTTTTTTTCTAATATAATAAACATTACAATATTAAAAAAACGATTTTATTTTTGTGTAACCTTTAGATGAAAATAATGCTTTCACTATTGATTTAAATGATAAATAAAATAAATATAAAAATACGCACTTTATTATAGCTATTGCCTATTTGTATAGTAGTATGACTTCCCACATAGCCAAATTTAAATTGCCCGCAATTATTTTTAGTAACTTCAAACGGTTGAAATATAAATTACCTACTATTTTCTACTACATTGATAGTTATTTTCATGCCTTTATGTTGAAGTTACTAAAAATAGTGGCGGAAAATTTAAATTTGGCTATTAGGGTTTCCTAACACAATTTTACAAAATAATTGCATATTCAAACACTAGTGTTTGTAATGACATTAAATGTAATACGAGCACTACAACAGTCATGGTAATACGTGGTTTTTATATTATTTTTTTCTATTTTGATTTAATTTACTTTCATTTATTATTTATAACCGATTTTTTTCCACGCAGAGAATTTCTATATTTTCATGTTGGTTATACAATCTTGTCATGCGTAATTGTTCTGTCCATCCTTGCAAAATCTAAAAGTAAATTTACGTTTATTCAATGCCCCTCAATATGTAAAAATTAAAAATATAAATATTTCAAATAATAATCCATTGCTGATATGTCAAAATACAAACTGCATTACCAACCTCGGTTAAAAAATCACCACATTTGATCGCAAAATGTGAAAATTTCTGACATGTTTTTTGATAAAATAGTTACGCAAAGTGGTCATTATAAGTGCGAAATGGAAGAAGAAATGATTTGATCTATTTAAATTTACCAACATTGATATTTTATTTTAATTTTATTCAATACGGCACCATTTCTTTTAGCTCCATCCAGCAGAATGCTGCTGAACTATAATCTCGCAAGTAATTACGTTGTAAAACTATAGATGACCCTTTAATAATATGTATTTGTTTCTTATTTTTGCATCAAATATTAGTTGGTGGGTTTATTACCTTATTAGGCTATAGCGGTTGGATATTGGTTTACAATAGGAGATTGTGAGAGCAATAAATACGTCCAACAAAAATGGTAAATATCATATAAATTATACAACAACTTTCAACATTCTGCTTTCATGCACTACTTGCCTTATGTAAATGTAATTACAAATTAAACAAAATTTTCCTTCAAAATAAATCACTTTCTGAATGTATTATAAACAAAAATGTACTGTTTATTTGTATTTCCCGCGTTTTCTGTAACGCAGCCTTAAAGGAGATACAGCTTTCCTTCTGGCTTATCTTCCCTATGTCGTTATTTTTTGAGTTCAGTGTAGAATATTTAAACTTATATAACTTTAATGTGTAATACCTCTTCATGATTATTACGTTTCTCATTTTTACTGCACGCAACGTAACATTTTACGTTGTGCAATAATTAAGTTCGTCTTAAATTTTACCAAATAAACTGAACGATCCACGGAAAATTTTCATGGCGGCAACAAACGCTGTCTAAACAAGAGGAACGGCTGCAAACGAGGCCCTCAACGGCGTCTTAACTTAACTGTTTCATCTCTCAAAGGATGAGTAGGAGCGGCAAGGTCGTCTAATTCTTCTCGTTTAGAATTAAACTTAATTGAAAACACGTCAGTCACATTCAGAGCAGCGTTAAAGGGGTCCATTAGCCGCTAAATGAGATGCCGAAACGATTCTATTAACAAATTAATTAAGCTAATTACGAAACGTTACTTTGTATAAGGGGAGCTGTTTTCGCTGCTTTCGTGTTTAAACTGTTTTCTAATAGGCTGGCCTTAATTTATTATTATATTACACTGTAACAAGTAAAATTTATTTTTACTCTAAGCATGATCTTCGGGGTAAATTTACTTTCAATGTAAAATTACATGAATACATTGTAATCGATCAGGCTTAATATTATATCATGTGATTCTGTTTCATTGGGATTATTTTTTTTTTTATTTTCATTGTAATATATATGACAGTATTAGCAGATGAATAATATTTGCTGGATTGATATGAACCATATTAGCCACCGACCCTGCAATACTATATAAACTAAATTTAAAAAAGTTCATATATACACAGGGTGTTTCGCAATATATAACTTTAAGCGCTGATTCCTGGGGTTATTTTGATCATAAAAGTTCATAAGAACATATGTCCAAAATCTGTTGGTTCTAAAGTTGTACAATGTTTAATAGCAAGTTAACATAATTAATGTTTTTATTATAAATTAACAAAATAATTAGTAAAACAAAATTAACTTATACTAACTGTTGAAAATGACCGCCCCCAACTGCAATACAAGCTTCTATCCTCCGTCGTATTGACTGGCGAGTCCGTTTTAAAATACCAGGGGTATTTCGAATTGTTTGAAAAGCTGCGATAATACGATTTCTCAATTCATCGACATTTTCAATGGGAGTCGTATAAACTAATGATTTAAGGTGACTCCAGAGAAAAAGTCCAAAGAATTTAAGTCTGGAGACCGAGGAGGCCACGGTTGTGGACCTCCCAGTCCTATCCACCGATGTGGATACGTATTGTCCAAAACCTCGCGAGCAACTAAACTAAAATGCGCTGGAGCACCGTCATGCATTAAATACGCTTGTAATCTTAATTGGAACGGAACTTTTTCCAGCAGTAGTGATAGCTCCTGTTCAAGAAAATTGCGGTATATCTCACCATTTAACCGCATCGGTAAAAAATGTGGACCTATCAAGTGATCTCCAACAATTCCGGCCCACACATTGACAGAGAATTGATGTTGATGACGGGCATTCACTAGTTCGTGCGGATTTTCTTCGGCCCTTATGTGATTATTATGAAAATTAGTGATCGCGTTTCTAGAGAAAGTAGCCTTGTCGGTGAAGAATATTTGAGCCAAATAGTCAGGATTTTGTGCGATTTTGTGTTGCATCCATTGACAGATAGCCACTCTTTGCGGAAAATCTGCCGGCAAAAGTGCCTGCACCCGTTGAATGTGATATGGATACAACAGTTGATCTTTCAATATTCTCCAAACTGTGGCCTGACTAATGTTTAAAGCAAACGCAATTTTTCTGGTGCTTGTAGTAGGATGTTCTTCAATTTCATTTAGTACCATTTCTTCAACTTGTGGAGGTCTCATTGTAGATGGGTGCCCGTTGTCAGTCGTCCGTTTTATAAAATTTTCCGTTTCACTAAGACGTTGGTGAAGACGAGCAAATATTGAATGATGCAGGATGATACGGTACGGGTATTGTTCTTCACAAAGACGTCTAGCAGCACGCGAATTTCCATTGGCAAGACCGTAAACGAAATGCATATCACACATCTCAGCATTCGTGTAATTCATTTTAGAAAACAGAAACTGGCAATAAACTGAATGAATACTCTGACAACTATTGAAATGACAAATAAACAATTCCTTCTCAACACAATAATTTTTGAAGAACCAACTATGATATTATATCGTGTTAGTCATACTTCATAATTTATTATTAAATATTCAATAATTTTAAAACCAAACCGTTTTGAACATATACTCATATGAACTTTTATGATAAAAATAACCTCAGGAATTAGCTATAATAAATACCTACCTTCCCAAAAACCTACTTACATTCTTTCAATTTTCTTTTCCTTTTTCTTCGCGTAACTATATTTCCTGTGTGCGAGTTGAAAAAACATCGCTCGAGTTAAAATTCTCGAAAGCGGGTCCTTAAGGCTACAAAACGTGTCACTGGAATAATGGAACGCAAATATTGGAACAGCAAAATTGGAATTTAGTTAACGGAACGATGAAGGCCTTATTCCACGGTACGACGTTGATAGAAAAAGAAAAAGAATCGTTTAACTTATGTACAAGTAAAATACGAAGTTATTAACCATTACATCATGATTGTTGAAACTAATTTTGCCTGGCAAAAAGAAGATGATTAGAGCCTCATGCAAATTCTGTCAGATACCTAAACAGTGTGTCACAGAATAACTATTGCTAATCTTCAGAAACTTAAATAAACATGTTTCTTTATTAATAAACTAGTGTCTGAAAATTATTCAGTATTGAGATAAAAAGAAATGAATCATAGCAACCTTTGAAAAAGGACAACCATTTTCGTAGTTGTCATTTTACGTCTGTCACAAAACAATCTTTATTGGGCAAATTACTGTTTGGTATTTGTGTATCAGATATAGAGGTAAATATATATAATATGTAGCAGCTGTAATCATATACAATCAAAAAGTCTTAATGCACAGGGGTCTATCTGTAAGTATTAACGAGAAAAAAATATTTTGTAAATGCCGTGGGCTAGAGCCGCATCTGTGCCCAACCTAAATGCTGTTCCGAGTATACCCCCACATACCACTATCATTCAGCCATTACCGCTGTTAGTTTTGTGTGGATCGCCGCTTGGAGTGCAAGCCACTTCGAACATTTTATTTAAATTCCCGTCTCGAAAAAACAATCCCTTTCCGGATCATCATGATTTCATATAAAGAAAATCGAGGCTTAATGCATCGGCAAAAGCGCGGGAATGTATAGATTCATTTTCGCGCGACATCATAGTAAAAAGGCGTGTTTGCAAAATTTCTGTATCTACATTTATTTCTGCGTAATTCGATTCAATTCATTTTGCGTTATTTGATTAAATAAATCCAAAAGAAATTACTCAGATTCATGTGGTACCGTTTATTAACAATTAACTCTCGATTCGACAAAGCAAAAGAAAAATATTTACGTTTTTTGTAACTACTGAAGTCGCATATCCGGTGAAACTCGAACGTCTTATCAGGATATTAAAAATAATACTTTGTAGACTTACGTAGAATGGTCTTAACAAATAAGGAATGTTTATTTTATAAAAAGAAGAAATTTAAAATGCCTCAGTTTTGCTATTTTTACAAGGGCACATTGGCCGATTGGCCTTTATTTATTCAAATTGACGTTAAATGAACTTACGGCATACCATTAAGAATAATACTAAATGAGTGCAATGTATTTGTACATAATACCACGTTTAGCGGGTGCTTAACATGACGTTTCTTTGCATCAGGCCCGGACTACAGAATTTTTTGCTCTAAATTTTACTTTTTTTTATTGTTTAATGATGAAATCCGGTTTCGGTGGGTTTATGTTTTATATGTCGTGTAGTTAACACCCAAGCAAAATTTACCTTTTTTTTGATACCCCCTGTATAATTAATAGACATGCACCCAACGAAGCAGAGCGAATTTATAAGAAGAGGCATCCTTAGCGTCACAATCCCCACAATATATCATTTTCAAAAATTCGTTCAAAAATATTCTAAAGATATCCACCACAGTATTTTGTCTAAATACATGATTTCCAGTTGAAATTATGTACACCAAGAGTAAAGTTTAATAATCCCGTTTCAGTAATTGGTCTTTGTCTATAGTATTCACATTCTTTCTTTTTATAATATTCTAAATCCACTAATAAACCATAATAATTAGATAACATATAATCAACCACCTTAATTTCTAGTAGTTAGTCAATAGCAGAAAAACAGTTGTTTACAACTCGCACTTCCTAGAACTATTCTAGTTGGTTCATGAATTTTTTATTGTAGGTTGAAGGTTCACAGCAAATCTAACAAATTTGAGCAATCGATACTGTTTTTCTGACACTGACAGGAGATCTGTACCACACAATTACAACTATATTTAATTCAGTTAAGTGTATTCCACAAACTTCAAGGACAGACTCTTCATTAAAACAATCCAAATCGATCATTTGTTAAATTTAACAGTATCTTTACAAAAATACATACACCACCGTGCTTCATAGTAGTATTATTTTCGAACCAAACGGTAGTTGGAAAGGTTAAACAATTTGAATTATTCCGGTCCTAGTGTTCCGAGAGGCTCACAACATCTGAATGATACTGACTGAGAATAACTACAAAACTTTGTTTCTTAGACACTGAATTTTAATATAAAATAATTGATTTGTGAACAACAATTTGGTTGGCCTACACTTCTAAAACAGTCGCTTAAAGAAACAAAGTTTATATAAATACATGTAATGTTCAGTAGTAAAAATTAAAAGGAATACGGATTTATTCACAAAATACTTAAATATTTGTGGTATTTCTTGCTGTCAAAGTTTCAGAATTCCGGAAATATTTTAGTTATTTAGTGCTTTAAAATAATCACTTTTCAAATGTGCCGAGAAAAGTACCTAGTAGTCCTCCTCTTCAAATTGCACGCCCCTTTCATTCATTCATTCATTCAGGTTAGGGTGGGCACTTGATGTCCGGGCACTTGAGCTTGGTGCTCATTGTACCATCCCTATTGATTCTTTTATTTCCACTCGAGCAACTTGAGGACCTTCGAGGACTCCAATAGATCTCTCCCGAAATATTTCTGCCTGAGTACCTTCAGTTTCTCACATGTTCAGATTACATGTAAACTCGTTTCCTCCTGTAGTTCGCATCTTTTATACCACGGTTCGCTTACACGGCCTGTGTTGTATAGATGCTTTTTCAGAGGACAGTGTCCAGTTTGCCAACCCAGTAATGGTTTTAACTTCTTTCTTACTGCGCTTGAGTAGGTTATCAGAGAAACTACCATCCCCATCCCCTATCAGCGTTTTGGTATGGAGTTGACCTTCAGTCGACCTCCATTTCTTTGTACTTTCTTTCTCTAACCAGGTCCAGTTCTCCCTTCTTGCGGAATCCTTAGTAATCCCACATACGGGCTCTGGACCCATGAAGTGTCTCTTAGAGCCCTCCTTGGCTAGTTCATCGGCGATTACATTGCCCTTTATATCCTCATGTCCCGGTACCCAAATCAGAGACACCGTGTTGTCCCGTGCCAGTGCATTGAGGGATTGTTTGCAGTCCCTAACTAGTTTTGACCTAGTTACAGGGTTTGAGACTGCCTTAATGACAGCCTGGCTGTCAGTCATTATATTAATTTTTCTCCTCATGTAGCCCCTTTTTGCAATCATTTCTGCACAGGCTACAAGGGCGAATACCTCTGCCTGGAAGACCATTGTATATTTCCCCAGGCTTATGAATATCCTTTGATTAGGACTGGGCCCACAAATACCGGCTCCTGTCCCCTGGCTGGATTTGGATTCATCCGTGTACCAGTTTTCGTTAGCAGTGATCTCACTACGCGCCTGGTCTCTGTTCGGTATGGAGATTTTCACCTTTTCAGTGAAGATAATTTCGGGTGCCATGCTGTCCGTGGGCACTTGTAGCAATGGCCCGTCCAGCAACGTGCCCGTAGTATAAGTGTGTCCTCCCACCCTGAAGTTGGGATGCCACAGGTTGTTGGCTTTCAGTCTAAGGATGCACGCCCCTGTTTGGGCGCCAAAAATTTGCCGTGGTGGCTGTTGTATGGTAGAAAGCGAATCATTTAACGTCTATTCAATCAATTGAAACACTTACATTTATCCATTATTATTTTTACTATATAAAACATTCTGTTATAGGTGCAGAACCTGCCGTAGAATACTTCGTGCCCCGTAGCGTCAGTGAATTCGACCTGTCAGGCGCGGCAGGCGACACCCCCATAGCCAACATGCTCCCCTTAACCGTGAGGGTGCCGAGGAAAGCGTTTCCCAAGCCTAGAGAGAAGATGGTCACCTTCGAAGACGAACTGGCCCTCAGGAACAAAAATCCCGACCTGCAAGACGTGTTCATGTGACAAAGCGGATAGCGTTTGGAGAGGGGTGTCTCGGTGGGCGCGTCCCTGAACGAGACCGAGCAGAGCCACCTGGACACCATCAAGAAGGAGCTCCGTCGCGAACTGAAGAACTTCAAACTGTGCGAGGACTTGAAGAAGTGCGACGACAATTGTTCGTGCAACGCCGAAGCCGACTGCGATATATGTAAAGTTATAGATTTCACGTTGAAGAAGGAGAAATTATAGTTACTTCCATGTGTTTTCTTCGTTTCACACTTTAATTCGTAACGGCGTTTTATTTTTCCGTTTTGAAATCTCGAATGGACGATCGAATAGAGTCGATTGTGCCAACGTTAGAAAGTGTAAAATCAGATCAGGATGGAGTAAATAGTGTTTCTTAGTACCTGTATAAAATATTTTGTGGTTTTGCACCAATGAATTTGCAATAGCCGATTTGTTTTCTATTACGATACACATTTTGCCCCCAAGTTCAATTGTAAAATCTATTTCAGCGTCAAATGCTTTTAAAGTGACAAAATTTCGGAAATAATTTAATCGCTGGTTTGAAATAATCACCCCTCAAATATGCATGCCCAAATTGCACGCCCCTGTTTGGGCGCTAAAAACTTGTCAAGTTAACCGCTGATGGAATTGTAATCATTTGACGTCTGTGTATCAATTTGAACGATTAAAAGAATGGAGTTTATGTGAATATGCAACGCCTAATGTTAAAAAATAATACGGATTTGTTCACAAAATATTTTAATGCCCTTATATTTCTTGCTGTCAAAAATTTTGGAAATGTTTTAATTACTGCCTTAGAATAATCACCTCCAAATGTGCCGAGGAACCTCGACAAATTGCAACCCCTGTTTGGGCGCCAAATTCTAGCCACAGTGGCTGTTAGTGGAAGTCAAACAATTTGACATCTGGGTATCAATTTAAACGTCTAAAGAAATAAAGCTTATATAAATTTACGACGTTTATTATTAAAAAAAAGGAGACTTATTCACAAAATATTTAAATACCCGCAACATTTCTTGCTGCAAAAGTGACAAAATTTCAGAAATATTTTAATTGTTTCTTTAAAATAATCATCCTTCAAGTATGCCAAAGAACATAATAAATTGCACGCCCCTGTTTGGGCGCCAAAAACTTGTTCCGATGGCCGTAGGTGGAATTCGAATCAGTTGACGTCTATGTACCTTTTAATTGGTACATTGATGTCAATTGATTAAAATTTATGCAAATATTCACCATTCAGCATTAAAAAAATACGATTTTATTCTCGAAATATTCTAAAACCCATAATATTTCTTACTGTTAAGGTAACAAAATTCCAGAATACGGAATATTTTATTTGCTTCTTTAAAATAACTAGCCTTTAAGTGTGCAAAAAAAAGTTTTCAACTTCAAATTTCACGCCCTGCTTGGGTGCCAAAAGACTTGTCGCTGTGACTGTTGATGCAAATCGAATCACTCGCCCTCTACGAATTAATTAAAACGCTTTACCGCTTCAGAGTGTGCCAAGGAGAGTTCTCTTCTTCAAGTTGCATGCCCCTACTTGGGCGCCAAGAACTTATCACTGTGGCATTTGGTAGAATTCGAATAATTTGACGTCTCTATTATCGATTAATTTACGACTTGAAACTCAAAAAATACGGATTTATTCACAAAATACTTAAATATCTGTAATATTTCTTGCAATAACATTCTTAATGCATTTATAAAGGCACTTTTATATGTGTATGGGTCATTGGTGTCTTTTTCTTCTTCTTATTCTTATATGGGAAGATCCGTGATTTTTTAAATGACATTCACAGTGGCAGGAAAATTAATAAACAATTTTCCGTCCCTGCTTGGGCGCCGAAAACTTGTCATATTAATCATTTGACATTAGTAAGAGGCCGACAAACTTTAAAGAAAGAGTTTATATCGAATTAAAAAGTTTAGCACATATTCGAAAATATAAATTTATTATTTACAATTAAAAAGAAACATCTATCTTAGATCTTACAATTCCTTTGTGTGTCAATCTTGACATTTGATTTGTTATTTTGAGTAGAATAAAGCACTCTTTAACATCTACTACAGAAAAAGCAATATAAAGCAGGCTATGAAACGGTATTTCTCCATCCTTCTTTCCGGTAGAACGGTACGGTGGGTTTTATAAGGCTGTGGTAATTTTTCTATCGAAGACAAATACCTAATTTAATGTTAAATATCTTTGCACTGACATTTTATTTATATTTAAATACGTAACATGACTTTGGCATCCCTAAACACGGATTATACTCAACAATATCCGCAATTTTGGCATAAATGTCATTCGTCAGTCTATATGATTAACAAAATTACAGGATTGCCAACTGTGAATAAAGGAACAGTGTGAGAATATGACGAATACACAAGAAATCCATTTTACTCATTATTCTAACTATATTAAATACATATAAAATTAACCATGAATTACACAAGCTGTGATTAGGAGATTAAACGCAGCAAATCCTGTATTTCGAATGGGAAAATGTGCCAAAATCATTTAGAGCAAATACCTACACAATTATTTCCTATTAAAATCGACCAACTGACTAGTTGACTACATTCTTGGGCGGAATTATTTGGTTTGTGATGTAAAACTGTGCATTAGGAACAATTTGAATGAGAATCTGTGGTGAATGTGAGATTGTGCGAAGTATATTTACGTGAAAGAAATTGACATGTAAATCTTAAATTAATATCAGAAAAAAATATTATGTATCCTGATTTTTATTGTAATTTTTTTTAATTTTCGATTGTGATGTAAACGGAAACATTTTGTAATAAATTTGTACAAAGTGTATATAATCGTGATATTAATATAAATAACTAATTATAACCTAATTTTAACCATTTACAAAATAATACAACCACAAAGAATATTACTGTAACAATAATAATAATTATTATTATTATTGAAATTGTACATATTACGTATAATAATATATTAATTAGGAATTACACATTATTGTAAAATTGTTAAATTATTATTATAAGCATAACGATATCTTTCATTCTTTTGTAAAATTCCCTCACGATTACAAATAACATTGATAAGATTTCCGTTTAAAATTGTATTTGTTTGGATTTCGAAATAAAAACGTACGACATAAATAAAATCGCTTTTTCTTAATATACCTATTCTATAATAAAAATTTCCATAATTAGATTGTTCCGAGCTTTTCACTCCTAAATAAAAGTTATAGATAAGGCTTCTTTGAGATAACAATTTATTTATTTATCCTGAAAACGTTTCGACCAATTTTATTTATTAGATTTGTTTAAAAACATGAATTACAGTCGTTCCAAAAGTTTCTAACAAATTCGTTTTTGAGAAGACGACGGTTATATTTTTTCTTTAGAAAAAGTTTTGATTTTTAGGTTAAGTGTTAGGTAAGTGATCTACCATACTAAATTCTCTATACACCGACTGTATTTTTATAATACTACGCATAAATAGCTAGCAACCTAATATCCAGCCACCTAACTGTCACTGCCTGTCAAAGTTGGAACTGTGGGTGCTGTCATGTTGTGGCCGTGGTCGCAAAAAATTATTAGTGATGGTGGTAAGTTTATGCAGCAAATAAAAAATGATTTAACAGTTAACTATTACATTTAATAATGTTAAATATTAAAAAAATACTGGGGTTAATACAAAATTTAAAAAAAAATCTTTTTTGAAGTAGCAGGCCGTGACTTTATATTTGGGTTCATTTCGTTTAATTCTAAACAACTAACTTTGATAAAAGTTTGCTGTATTCTTCGAAATGAGGATGCTTTAAGTACTCTTAAACGATTTCCATATTTCTTGGCCTGCCCTGTAAGCTAATTGACTTTAAGACAGTCTAGGTGTGTCCAGTTTAGATGTCAAGTATGCATCAATGTTTAGCAGTATTTTGAAAAAGAAAACTCCAAACCATTTGTTTCACACTTACAAGGGAGCACCGGCGGGTGTCCCCCTCCGATTTCGATGAAACTTAACAGATCGAAAGAGTACCTTAAAATAAGAGACACGTATTTTTTTTTATCGGCGTATTCGCATGATTTTGGGGTACAGCCCCCTCCAAAGTTTGGACGATTTTTCAATTTTTGCAAGTATTTCCTAAATTATAACAGATATTAAATGTTCTTCTTAACATAATTTGCAGCATATTGCATGGCCCTAAGGGTGGCGTCGTCCGTATTCGCAGAAAGTTAATAACGGGGGACGGGGTACCCCGTACCCCTCATTTTTTTTACATTTTTTTCTTTTTCTTATTCATCAAAAGAAGGCCGATTTTACATAGAATTCGATGATGTATAACAAGTTTAGAAAATTAATAATTGTAAAAATAGAAAAATAATAATAAAGCTTCAAAATTAATAAACTTGTCTATTGATATAAATCAAATGAACTATAACAGAAATAAGTTATCCTTAATATAATTTCCAGCATAATACATGGTCTCAAGGTAGATATCTTCATAAAAAGCTAATAACGGGGGACGGGGTACCCCATACCCCCGCATTTTTTTAATAATAACTTTATTCATTATTCATCAAAAAAAAGATCGCATATTACATAATTTAAAAGAAATTCTTAAGCTCTTTCCAACGACATCTAGCGTAAATTCAACGCGAATTATTTTTATCAATATTAGATTAAAGTCAGATAGGTTCTTCCATCCATCGTTAATGCCACTAAGACTTCGGTAGTTTTGCAACATCCTCAATACTCGACATAGGAAAGAGTAAAAGGAAACGGTAAATTGCCAAGCAAGCCAACTTCCTGGCAGGCAAAATTATTAATGACGGGGGAAATGGAACTTCGACGGAAGTTTACCGAACAACTTCGTCCTGAGAACGTCCCAAAATATCGGCAAGAACTGAAGTTTATGTCTCCATTTGAAAGTGAACGATATCGAGTTAAAATATTCACCTTTTAATTAAAATTTAATTTTCGATTTCTCGATCTGAAAACGCCCGTTGGGATTGGAAAATTGCATCGAATTTTAATCAGTATAGTTACCAACCAATTCATCGTTCATAAATTAGAATATTTGATGCCTAGTCACGTGCTATTTTCAGAGAGAGTTTTATATGAATATTGATTTAAGATAATTTAATAATGACATTATTCTTTGCAAAAGCAATTAGGTCATTACAAACACTTATTGCGTTCCCAAATATTAATCTGATTTTGTTAAAAAAGTATAAATAACATGGTCACCGTTGTAAAAGAGATGGTTAATTCATAATCATTTAAATATTCAAAGATAAAATTATTTACAGATAATATTAGAAAATTATTCACAGATAATTTTAATTGTGTTATTCATGGCCGACGCCATCTTTGATTGTGGCAAAATCCCAACGGCAGAATTGGATCTATATGGAATTTCGCCTTTTATATCTGTCATTTGCCGTTTTTAATAAGAAATAAACTCATAATGCATTTTCATATTTTCCATACCCACTTGATAAAATTTAAATTTCCCACAAATATTTTTGGTAACTTCAACAGAAAGACGTCAAAATAACTAGTAATCTAATATAAAACCATTGGTAATTTCGTGTTTCAATGTTGAAGTAACTAAGAATAATTGTGGAAATATAAATTTGGGCAAATGGGTACTTAATAGTGTATGCCGCAAATAATATTCTACTTCCAATTGAACTTATTATATTATATACAATTTAATAGCACATAGTTGTTTACGTTCTTAACTAACTTTACATTGTAAACTTGCCAAATGCTCCTTACGTTATACAAGGAACATTTGGCTCATCTTAAATTTAGAAGGTTTGACAAATCTAGTGTAGCTCTACATATGCTTGAAGAAAACCATAAAGTTAGTTAAGAACGTAAACAACTATGTGCAATTAGATTGTTATGAGGGTATGGGAAATATATAAAACAAACATATTTTAATGAATTCAGATTTAAGACCCTCCCACTAAACAAGAAACGTTACTAAAACATTGGCAACGTTGCTAATTTAAAGACAGCAATGTGCGTTTGTAACGTTGCTAACACGTTACAATAATGTTCCTCTTTGCAGTTGTATTCAAGAACGTTTTTAAAATGATCGTTCGCAACAAGTTGGCAACTAACTTACTAGATACGTTTCAGCAACGAAATACTTTGTCATTGACACAATGTTTTTTGGTTTTTCCCTTTCCCCTTTAAATTACCCGTCAACCCTTTTTATATGGCTCAATATGGCCGTCGCGTAGATTCTGGGAGTACGTGTGTTGAGTGGTAGTACGTTGGTAAGTAGCATAAAACATTATTTTGTTATAATTTACATGTAGTAATCGTCCTATCTCACCTGTAGGCACAATTACTATTATACAATAGTCTATGGATTTATAAACTGTGGATAGTTGTGTGGTAGTTTATGTACGCCATTTTGACGTGCATTGATTCTTATTCGATTCGTATAGACGACTTAATCGTTTTAATGTCGCTGAAACGGCAAATGGGAGATATGATGTATCTTATTTGTTATGTTAACGTCAACGTTAAGCACTTTAATGGATTTTCCTATGGTTACAGTACGGAAGAACCGTTAAAAAGTGTTTTAACGTCGACCTTGTGGTAGCAAAAAGTTACATCATAACCTCCATTAACTTTAGTATGATGCTTTTGAGATGGCAGATCGTTCAACTTATACCTTAATGGCCAAATTTTAATTTCCCGCAATTATTCATAGTAACTTCAACGTTAAAACATAAAATTACCCACCATTTTGTACTACAGTAATAGTAATTTTAATGCCTTTACGTTGAATTTACTAAAAATAGTGGCGCGAAATTTAAATTTGGCTATTAGGAGAGGGTTGTTTCGGTTAAACAACGATTCTCTAAGATATGTAACCGGTCACAGAAAGACGTGAGCGAATAATAGATACGAGGTGAGCAAGAAAAAAGAGAATCCTACGAGCTCTGTCGAACTTTCAGAGATGTTTGATAGATTTGTCATTTTATGTACGATAGCCTTTGACTTTATTACCAGAACTGCGAAATTGCGTCCGCGGTGCAGAGTCACCTCTCATGCCCGTTTGACGATCGTCAAACTTAGTACAGAGTATATCTTGATGGTGCCGTCTTCAGTACGCGGACGCAATTTGCTGCTCAATTAACTACACAATTGTAATGTGATCTATATAAAGTGTGGAAAATAAAATTTCAATGACTTCAATTTACTGAAAACTTGATAAATCATGTTCTGCTTGACATATATTTCAATTATTTGATACTGTTCCTAGGGTATTTTAGTCACAATTATTCTTTTGATAAAGTGTGAAGATTAACTAATCCGAAAATTAAATGAACATAAATTAACTACATTACTGATTAATCTAACTAATCTGACATTGTTTCAGTTCCTGTAATTACCAATAAAGTAGGTAGGTATACATTTATTTTAACTTCATATTTGTTGTTCATGTATAGTTCTGAATCGGAGAAGGATCTGGGTAGAGGGAAAAGAAAAGGAAAGAAATCAACCAAAATATTGGAGAACTCGAATCCTCCTATACTTGAGGATACTGATACCACATCGGATGATGAACATGCATTTAATATAAAAAGAAAAAGTAATAATAATATATGTTTACATGGTAAGTTAATCCTAGAGTATGAATACCGAAATGTGCTGTATATGATAGCTATATACATTTTGCTGATAGTGAAATTGCATCACCTCCCAAGCTTCCTGTGCATGGTACGTAATTTCCAAAATTACAAAATTTAAAAGAAATTACAGCTAATATGTATATCCTTTATAGATGATCCACCGAATTCTGAGACATATTTTAGATTCTAAGTCATGTGCGGTACAAACTACACCAGAAATGTTGCCCATCCCACCACTTAACGGTAATTAATTTCAGGTTGTCCCAAATAAAGGTATGTTAGTCTATACAAATGTTCTATTTTAATACATAAACAATAAATATACTTTTAGAAGATTACTCTTCCTTAAGCGTTTGAAACGTGTGTTAGAATGTCGAAACCATTCCTTTATTGATGTTTCCAACTCGCACTCACTGATGGTGTAATTAACCATTACAGCTTCTAAAAACTATTTATGTAAATATTACGTTTAAAATATGTATCATGTATATTTACCTCTTATTATTATTTTTTTCATGTTATCGCGAACGTATGCATATATATGCACATATTCGTATGAAGCAAACTTGTGGATTATAAAATTACATCTACAAATTAAGTTTATCTAATGTTTAACTTTTATCTACTATGTATGTTATTCTAAGTATAAAAGTGACATAAGCGATGTGTTTATTTTCCTGCAGAAATACTCTTAAATAGTGACGAAATTTAGTTTAAGCGCGAAGTGTTTGTTTCCGAGTAAGGAAATGCTTTTGTACTTATCAATAAAACTGACAGTGTTGATTAAGATTCCATTTATAGTGGAGCTGCAAGACTCAATAAAAGCGGCGAGCTAGCATTGATCCGATTTTCTAACTCGCGGCTCTTAATGAGTATCGTAGATCCACTATGAACCATCGCATGTTAGGTGCTTTTCTATTACCTTTTTTGTTTAGCTTACCTAATTTTGAGTTAAGCTACGAGCTACTCCCTACGAACTTAGTTAGCCAGCTGATATCGTCGTTCGTAGTGCGTAGCTCGTAGCTTAACTCAAAGTTAGGTAAGCTAAACAAAAAGGTAATAGGAAAGTACCTATTGTAACGAACATTTCTACAACGTTATTAAGATGCAGTTGCTTCCACGTTAGAGCATGTCGTTGATTCAACGTTGTTCAACAATGTTTTGTTGTAACGTTTCTAGGGCTGACATAGGGCGGTTACTATAACGTGTTTACCACCAGTAACATGACCACTGTGAAACGTTACATGTATACCGAGAGTCGTTGTTACAACGTTTATGCGATGCATTTTGCTTAGTGGGTTACATTCTTGTCAACAGCAAAATCAATTAATATTTGAGATTCCAGCCCCTAAACGAAATGGTTTAAGTTTTTGTTTACACATGCTAAAACTAATAGATGCTTTCTTTCGTGTTGTAATTTGACATAATTTCGTACTATTCACTCTTCCCACTCCGGAAAATAAAATGATTACATTCAGAAATCTGCAAATCTCTCACAGGAATTTTGGGGTTAATTGATTCAATTTCAAAACATAACATGACTTTAATCTACTTTAAACGTATTCTTTTGCTTGGCAACTGAAAATGAAAAGCTGTTCATATTCAGTTATACCTATTTATATCACTTACACATGATTTAACTTATCACCACGAAAGAATACGCCTATAAATCAAATTTAGATTTGTTGACATACGCGACATCTAATGAGTTTAGTGACACAATGGATGATTATTATCAAAAAGTGGTTGTGTCTATTTTTATATAATCGATGCTCCCGAAAAATATCAGTGCTGCCATCTTATAGTTACTATCAAAACTTAATATTTCTAAATAAAAGGTTAAGATGGCGCTAGGTGTACTTTATAAATTTTAATTTTCTAAATCGAAATTATTTTTGGTGAAATTATAAAATATATAGTATAAGTGAATTAATTTATATATTATATACAACAAATGAAAAGTCCCCTAAGCTTCAGTTATTTCTTCTTCCAAATAAATTACACATTAATTAAAGACATTCAAATTTATAATTTATAGTGAGGATTAAAATATGAGATTATACGATAAATATGGAAGATTTGATGAAGCAATATTTTCCAAATAAATAATTCAAAATTAATTTATTGCACCCTTTTTTTTGCAAAATTTAGGTTGTGGTTAAATCCTGAAGCAAGTAGAGCATTTTTAAAACTTTCGGTTTTCTGTCACGTTTGACAGTTCGGATAACAGCAATAATAACGTTTTATCACCAACTAAACAAGATAAAACCATGCCGGTATGTACTAGTAGTATTTATCAATAAAATACGGAAACGGGGCGTTGGTCTATTAATCATCCATCTCTTCCTCCATTTATAAATGTAATTCTATCGCCACCCAAGTAACCACATAACCTTCGCTTAGGGTATTCTAACCAAAAATTAACCGTTTTCTCACCGCTTTTTTACCTCATTTTAAGTGGAATCGATAGAAACGTTGAGTGCTTTCATTTTCGCGATAAGAGGCGCACATTTCAGCGTAAATAATCGTCTTGTTTTCTTTCTTTTCAAAATGGATGATTTGAAGGCTTACCATTCGAATTTTCTGGACCCGCCCCAGATTATAGGTAATACTGCGATATTACCGATAAAAACACAATTCCGTGGCCCGGCGTTAACGCAAACTACCCCGGAAAACGATATAATAGACGAGTCATTATATTTTTTTAGGGCGAATGTTTTTTAGGACGTACGAAGTTAAGGTACTGTAATTAATTTATTTATTTCTCGACAGCATATTTAAACTTATATTTATTGTAGTCAGAGGCTGATAGGTTATTGATTTACATTACTTTATATATAACGGAATGTCTGAAGAAGCTGCAACGCTGTTCGTCGAAGAGTCAAGCTATAAATGAAATGTACACGTTAGCGATTTCAAAGTTTGATATACCTGGGGATTTTGGCTTTCCATTGAATACGGTTTATGCAAAGCCGCAATCACCCCAAGAAGCTGGTAAATATCCTAGTCGTAAAATTGGATTCAAATTGGTATATGTTTTTATTTCAGAGTTTTTGAGGGCTTATTTAACGCAACTTCGACAAGAAACCGGTGTCAGGGTATGTGAGAAAGTATTCGGAGAGGACGGTAAACCGAGTAAATGGTGGTTGTGCTTCGCTAAAAAGAAATTTATGGACAAGTCTTTGAGTGGCCCAGGCCAGTGAATTGTTAAATATTAGATGATTTTTTTTTTAATTTAATGTGTATTTGAACTTCCACATTTTTTTATACGTAAACGGCGTTACTGTGCAAAATAATTATTAATCCCATTGTATTTAGAATTGGTAAGATAATGTAAGTAAGCGTAATGTTAAATAAAGTAATTTATAAGATATTTACACTATGATTACTTTTTTTTAATTTTATTGTAGATGAGATTAATCTATTATTTATCCTAGATTGGCAAATTACTTTGCTTTAATAATTTCATCAATTTTGTGATAAATTATGACATTATTAAGCAATTTGTTTCAAAACCATACATTAGAAAAGTTTTCTTTTAATTAAATTAACAATGTAAAAATTCATAAATAATTTCAAAATTATTAAACAAGTCTATTTTTTTTTTTAAATTCGCAGGCAATTTATTAAATTTTTTCGCACTTTCGTTTCATTTATTGAATCAAAACAATTGCCAACTTATGTATATTGGGATTTACAATAACATTTATTTATATTCATTAATGATTTTCTATTCTTTTCAAGTTGTAAAACTAACTGTTTAATATAGAATTATTTATATATTTTTCTATCTATTTGATGTACCAGTGAAATTTTTATTATGTTCATTTTATAATAGATAATAACTATAAATATCCATTCAAAAATGCATTTTTAAACTTACATACTTCAATTTAGATTTCTGTTTCTCAACAAAAAAAAAACAAAACGATTTTTTTGAAAGGAATCTAAGTATTCTCATACTTCTCAGTTATAGTTGATTCCAAGAAGAAGCATATGGATTAATTTCCTTATATTGGCACTAAAAAATAACGTTCTTTTTAATCCCATAAGTTTCAGAAAAAGTTTATGTTTTTGACACAGATAATTTATACCTTCTCATGATAACGCTTTAACCAATTCTTTTATTAAATCTAGACCGCAATAAAGAACTAATATTTTAACTTTCGTTTTAAAGAGGCAATGTTTTCACTAACATATCCGCCTGAGAATATGTTGAGGTCCATTTCAAATTAGGTAATAAGTGAACTGTGTGATTGAAACGATGTGAAGTATTCTCTATGAGCTATATTCACATCATATGGCAAATAAAATATGGTGTATTATATAATTTATAAATTGTAAGTAAACCATGTAATATGATGAAAGTTAAATTGTAAATCAGTAGAAGACTAATCATTAATTATTTCAAAAAAAAAATATTGTAATGCAAAATGTTATGATAATCAAATATTTTCATGAAACCTATTTCACTTTTAGCTCCAATTAGAAAGTAGTGATTGAAATTTATATTTTTAAAGTATTTAAACATACTTTAAACCTAAACTTCAGTTGTGCTTCAGTAAATGTTGCTTTAAAATTTAGTTAAATTCACGTACACCAACTATCCTTAGAAAAACATCAAATGGTAATTGAAGGTCGAAAATAATTTATCATTTGGCTTTGTTTATTTGAATATGACGGTTCTTTTAGAATTAGAAAGTACCCACAAAGTTGCTACACACTAATAACCTAATTTAAATACCAAAAATTAAATTCAGGAAGTGGGAAATCATAGGTAATTTTATACTTCAAGGTTGAAGTTATTTAAAATAATTGCGGGAGATTTATTTATTTTGTTATTTTCAATTTCACTTTTGAATTTGAAATTCCGAATAAAGGACGTATCATATATTATGTATGGATTTTTAAAACAATTGCTCTTTAATGTTTGAACTGTCTCTCAAGTGCTTTGAACAAAAGTGTTTACCTTTCTAGTTGCATATGATAAACATATACTATTTAAAATTCCAGAGAGGATGTATTTTATTACCGCTTTTTTTAGTCCATCCTTATCAACTGTCAAACATATAAGTAAACCGAATTATGAGTGCTTCTATTCGGGAAAGTTAACCATTAAAACAGACATTGTATTTCTTAAATATTATTATCTTTGATTAGTATTATATTAAATTATATTAAAATCTCTATATGGCTAGGAAAAAAAAATATAGACCATTCAATAAATTTGTTGCCTGGGTAATACTTATAGGGTTACCATACGTCCGTATTTTCTACGGATAGTCCGTATCTTGTAAGCCTTGCCCGTAAATTATAAACTGTCCGTAGTTTGTACGTATTTCTGCAAAGCGTCCATATTTTTTTCTAGTTTCCAATTTATCGTACTCATGTCATGTTTATAGTTATTTTAGCATGCAAACTTTCGTATGATTTATTTTCTTTCAAATAAACAAGAGGTGGTGCTTGATTAGCTTGCGATTGTCGTTCCCCTGGCGTTCAATCAATGAATCAATCATTTTTGTAATATCTGTTTCTGTACTCATGTCATCTCCCTAATAGCCAAATTTAAATTTCCCGCAATTATTCTTAGTAACTTCAACGTTGATACATAAAATGCCCCACCATTTTTGTATTACATTAATAGTTATTTTAAAGCCTTTACGTTGAATTCATTAAAATTGTGGCGGGAAATATAAATTTGGCTATTAGGGGCTGTATTTGAAATTTAAAATATTATGAAGCAATTATTTTGAACGTAATTTCACCTTTTCTGTTTAAAGAGTTGAAAAGTGAATTGAACTCTACAAATTTTATATCCGTTACAATTAATACTTCAAATAAAAAGGGATATTAAATTAGTACCTGTGATAATTCGATATATTGAAGTACATTTCACAGAAATGTTAATTAATATGGTGGTGGAGGTGCACTGTCCGTATTTTTGCTTTTGAAAATATGACAACCCTAGTAATACTCCAAGGGCCACAGCCGAATTCTATCTTCTTTCTTATTATTATTGTTAAGGCATACCTACCTGCAATAACTTCCGAAGGATACTATTTTTATCCAGAACTATATTTACAGTATAAAGGCGCGGGGCCACTGCGCGCGAAGCGAAGCTAAGCTCAGCGAAACTAGTTTCCTTGAAAATTAGCTCCTATGTAATCTTACGCGGACGCGGCAACTAAAGCTAAGCGAAGCGAAGTTAGGCTAGCGAAGATGTGCATATGATTACATGGGAACTATTTTCAAGAAAATTAGTTTCGCTGAGCTTAGCTTCTCTTCGCGCGCAGTGGCCCCGCGCCTTAAGTATCGTGTTTATTGTGTTAAAGATCTAAAATAAAAAACTGGTGCTTGACATCATATTACTGCGAAAAAAGGATAAAGGATATGCAGGTCCTTATTAAAAAAATAAAAGATTAAATTGAAAATGAGCAAAGCTGAAAAGTTGTATTTTAAACTTGAAACAAAAAGTTATAATAAATACTTCTTACGCTTTTATAATTTAAGGGTGTTAAGTGAAAAAAAAAATAAAATTAATTATTCGGTTGTTTTCGTATAATTTCGGAGCCGTTCAAAATTGCTTTTACATTCGATACTCTTCGAAATTTTCCGTATATCTCCGAAAGCATTATCCCTAATAACCAAATTCAAATTCCCCGCCAAAATTTTAATTTAAATTTGGCTATTAGGGATGAAGCTCTGTTAGTTATTTGCATTTTGCTAATCTCTAAACTCTGCATCCCTCCCTATTCTCATTTTAATAGATTTCGTATCTCTTACACTTTTTGAAAAAGCAATAATTACCATAAGAAAAAGCATCCCATATTCTTAAGCTATGATTTAAGTATAATTTGTTCTGAAGTAGAACTAAATAATTACAAACATTAGAACTTCAATTAACTTTTTATTTAAACTAACACATAAATAATAATCACTTTACTTAGCCGGAGCTGGCCTCCATGGTTCAATTTTTGGCCTCGTAGTACTATATGGCATATATTGCTGCGGGGTACCTGTTGGATTTTCAGTATGATCGGCCATCCATTTATATTTCGGTCTCGCAGGATCTTTCATAGGCAACAAATCAGTTTTATAATGCATCCAACCGAACCACTCAGCCGGAATTTGGCTCCCATCATAATCCATGCCTATAATAATTAGGGTATCATTATTGTACTGCATGAGCGAACAGATGTGTCATATAACCGTATTTAGGTGCATATTCAACCCATCTATTTCTGCCATAGAAGAAGCGGTTATTCTCGAAGTATTTGTTCCCGTATTTATCTTCTCCGACGAATTTTCCCGATTTCAAGTCGTCCATTCTACGATAAAGCTGATTGTGAATATACATTAAATTTTAAGGTTAGTATATATTACATAATATAAGATCTTTTTACCTGTAAAGCTTATACAAACTAACTCGAATACCGCCATGCTCTTTCATTATTTTAAGGACGCTAAATATTCGGTCTATACCTAAGAATTTTATTACAGACCCCATTATTGTGAATATAAATTAAAAATATATCGAAATTCTGACAGATACCAGCTGATATATTAGGGATATTTACAGTGTCACTAAATCTGATTAGTGATTTTGTTTTTTAAACTGTTGCCGGTATGTTTTGTTTGTATTCAAATTCACAATTTCACCATAGTTTCCTTTATTTAACCGTTTTGAAAGAATATTTGACGATTATCATATTGTATGCAATCGTTTCATTAGCAAATCATAGTGGGAATAGATGAAGTGAGACTTAATTTAAGTGCCCGTGAAGAAGTGTTTGATTGACATAACCTCTACTGCAACGATTTTTTTTGTATGTTTTTAACGTGTTAAAAGGATTACCCACGATTTCTACGCAAAGTAAGGTTTGTTGAATTTAGTATTTGCACACTGTATCCTTGATTATAAACAGGTTGTCAGAAACACCTCACTTTGTCAAAATCAATTTTGTAATGTGGAAAAATTAATTTGAGTATATTGGAGGCATTACACACTTTATTCGTATATAAACCAATGTACATCGAAAATATGAGATAATATATATAAAAATTTGTTTTGTCCTTACTAGCCTACAGTTAGTTTTATTAAAAAAAAATCCTTTAGAAGATAATACAAAGCGCTTAGGTAATAATATATTTAGGTTTATATACAGGTGGGTCACAATAACATTCTATGATAATATCACATAAATAAAATAAAAATTGATATGGATTATAGTATTTCATACAATTGTGCTTCGCGTTCATAGAATATTAAGGTAACTCACCTCCTTTAGCATTGTTATATTTTAATGTGATACATCTTTATACAAAAAAGCATCATCTCAAAACAAATGCAACGTGAATCAAACAATCAGCGCTTCGTTGTAGGTTTGTTTTTCGGTTGTTTTCCCATCCGAATGCTTCGTTTTTTGTGTTTTTTTTTTTGTTTTACTTATTCAGCATTAAGAATCAACCTAATTCTGCCAACACAGAATCCAGATCTTCTTGCAACGCCGATGTGTCGTCTTTCTGTTTATTGAGGTCGTCCTGTAGCCTTTCAACATTCGCTTTTAACATCAGATTGCCCTTCTTGAGTGCCGCCAGGAGATTTTCGTGCCTCTTCGTCCTTTGCGATAAGTTTTCTTTGATTTTATCGGTGGGAGCATCTTCTGGCTCGCTCTGACTCTTCTCCGACTCGGTATCTGATTCGCTGGTTTCAGAATCGCTGTCGCTGGATTCGGTTTCTGTCTCGCTTTCTTCCTTTTCAGATTCCTCCTCCTCCTCTTCTTCTTCGACGTCTTCGTCTTCTTCATCTTCGCTGGATTCTTTCATGAGGGCCGCCATCTTGTCGACCTTAAACCAAGACGTTGAATTTGGGATTTAGGATTTTTAGGAAGTGTTGCTTGTTTTACCTCTTTTTGCAGCGCTTTGTATTTCTTCTTCTCCTCTTTGATGCCCAGCTGGTGGTTCTTCATTAGCTCCTTGAGGGCCACCCTTTCTTTCTTGGCGTTCTCTTGTTTCGTCTTCAAGCTCCTCAGCTTGTTTCTGAACATCTTGATTTCCCTCTGGGCTCTCCTTTCGCGTTTTTCTTCCGTTTCTTCGCCATCACTTTCCGATTCTGACATCACGAATTCTTCTTCGTCTTCTTCGGCTTTGCCGTCGCCAGCTATTGATTGTCGTTTACCTGATAAAAGAGGTAAACTTATAAATATTGAAAATATTTATTCGCTACCTACCCATATTTAAAGTAATTTCATGGAATTGCTCAGAAAGCAGCAGTGCTATGGTATAGTTTTAAATCTTTTAGTAACAGTGCGTGAAATGAGTTATGTAATTCTATTCGAAACTGATTTTTTTAAAACAAATAAGTAGTGTCACATTAAAAAGTGTGTAACACTTGATTGATATTACATACATATGTTTTAACTTACCAAGAAGCTTCAGTGCTACTGGTCAACCTAATGTATTATATGGAGAAATTCGTATATACAGGGTGTATCAGATATAGAGGTAAATATAATAATATGTAGCAGCTGTAATCATATACAATCAAAAAGTCTTAATGCACAGGGGGTCTATCTGTAAGCATTAACGAGAAATTTTTTTATAAATGCCGTGGCTAGAGCCGCACCTGTGCCCACCTAAATGCTGTCCCGAGTATACCCCCACATACCACTATCATTCAGTTATTACCGCTGTTTTTTGTGTGGATCGCCGCTTGAAGTGCAAGCCATTTCGAACATTTTATTTAAATTCTTCCCGTCTCGAAAAAACGATCATTTTCAGGACCATCATGATTTCATATAAAAAAATCGAAGTTGATGCATCGGCAAAAGCGCGGGAATGTATAGATTCATTTTCGCGCGATATCATAGTAAAAAGCGTGTTGCAAATTTATTTATTATCTACATTTATTTCTGTGTAATTCGATTCAATTCATTTTGCGTTATATGATTAAATAAATCCAAAAGAAATAACTCAGATTCATGTGGTACCGTTTATTAACAACTAACTCTCGATTAGACAAAGCAAAAGAAAAATATAAATACGTTTTTTGTAACTACTGAAGTCGCATATCGTCGTATCAGGATATTAAAAATAATACTTTGTAGACTTACGTAGAATGCTCTTAACAAAAAAGGAATGTTTATTTTATAAAAAGAAGAAATTTAAAATGCCCCAGTTTTGCTGTTTTTACAAGGGCACACTGGCCGATTGGCCTTTATTTATTCAGAATGACGGCATACCATTAAGAATAATACTGAATGAGTGCAATGTATTTATACATAATACCACGTTTAGCGGGTGCTTAACATGACGTTTCCTTGCATCAGGCCCGGAGTAAAGAATTTTTGGCTCTAAATTTTTTTTCTTATTCTATAATGAAATCCGGTTTCGGTGGGTTTGTGCTTTATATGTCGTGTAGTTAACACCCAAGCAAAATTTACTTTTTTATTTGATACATCCTGTATATGCTTCACCTTACTAAGGATCTTCAGTCATTAGGTTGACCAGTAGCACTGAAGATCCTTTGGTAAGGTGAAACATATGAATGCTAATATCAACCGAGTGTTACACATTATTATTATTATCCTTTATAGATACATATTTAGTTTCAGATCGATAATTTAGCAAATATCTTCACGTTAATAATCAGAGTTCTATCTTAAATTTTCATTCACTTATTCTTCCACAAATAAGTAGAATTCTGGTTGAAATTATCAATTGAGATAGAGATATTGAATAAAATAATTGAGAAAGCGATATTTCATTTTTTACCAACCACACTGGTGGTATGCATGCAAGACTCTCTGAAATCTTAGAATACCGAAAAGGTACATAACACAATCAAATTACTTTTTTTAATTAATTAAAAGAAATAATTGCATCCTAAAAAATATATCTTTTTAATTGACGAAAACATTTGTTTTAACGATTCCTAAAATTATTTTTTTACAAGACCTGTAACCCTCGAACATTTTTCATTTAATGGTGAAATTTGCTTTTTATGCATTTTCTTGAAAACCAAAAAGGAAAGAAGGAACAAAAAGTGTTGATTGATGAAATTATGATTTTTTTGATACAGGGGTCGAATGAATAAGGAAATGATTTTTTAAATGATTAAACTATTTTTTTTACAACCCTAGGGGAAGATTAATAATATTTTAAATTGTGAAATTTATTAAGGATGAGAAAAAATGTTTTTTGTTAATTAAAAAAAATATTTTTACGATTATTTTTTTTAAATATTTTTTCTCTCCGCCCTTAATAAAAATATTTTTTATAAGACCGGAAAACAGGCCGAATGAACATCAAACAGGGTGACAACATTGACAGGGAAGAGGATAAAATATGTTCTAATTAAATGATGATGATTTTTTTTTTCTTTTACTTTAATGGGAGGAGAAGAATGAGAATGAACATAACTTCGTAACATTAAATTATTTTTTTAATTAATTTAACCGTAAAAAACATTTTTTTTCGAAATTAAATAATTTTTTTTTAATTAAAAACATAATTTTCACAATTATTTTTTACATGTACTTTTTGTTTTAAATTCAAGTTTTCAAAAATTAAGCATTCTTGGATGTGAAGTATCTATACCTTAGTCTTAACCTTGTAAATCGCTTGTATCTCGAAAAGTAGAACAGATAGTAGTTAGTAGTAGACATATAAGAAGTTGTCATAAATGCGTTGCAGATTCGAAAAATCGAATAAAAAGTAGAGCATTCCATTAAAAAAAAAAAATTAGGTAGCGCCCCCAAGCGGGTATGCAATTAATTTTAAAAATAACTACCACAGAATGTGGCCTCTACTGGAAATTCTTGTTAAATTTTCAGAATTTTTAAATTTGCATTAGTTCCCGAGATATCACGCTGTCTCATTCCTCGCTGAACACCCTGTATATATTTAATTTTGGGGGAAAGGCCTTTTAAGAACATCGAAGAACGGATGCATTAACAATTTCTTAAATTTGGAAATCTATTTTCCTTGAATATAGAAAAGAGGACGCAGGAAGAAATAGAATGGAATTTAGAATAGAATACGAAAGAACAGCTGTTGTATCAAAGACCTCCAACCGCCTTTCCCTTCTCCTACTTTCGAGTATTGAAAAGAAAATTTAATTTATTTATTTACAATACTGAAATGTAAAAATAATGTATTTATTAAACAAGGTGTATTTAAAAAATTAAAAATTATAAAAATTAAGGTTTTATCTCGCAATCCATTTGATTTGTCCGTTTTTGAATATACGAAAGTGTTAGCTCATGTTATAGATATGGACTCTAAGGGTATATTTTTATGGTATTATTGTTCTCATAGTTAAGATAAATAAAATAAAAATTATCTCTCATAAAATATACAGTATGCCTGACAAAGTTGGCAGGAATTGGGATTTTTTATTATTAATTTACAAAAAAAAATACTTTTTTTCTGAAAAGTTTCTATTCACATATAAATCAATAATAAAATTTGTAAAATACTTTCTTGTATACGGAGAAAATGAAAATATTGATTTATACTGAAGAGTAAATTATTTTAAATTTAAATATTGTATACAAAACGTCAATTTTTCTCGCTAAATTAAACAAGTACGGAATTCGCGGAGTTGTAGCACAATGGTTTGAATCGTATTTGCGTGACAGGGTTCAATTTGTTGAAATACAATGCAGTAATAGTAAGTTTGTCAATAAAGTAAGATCTCCTGTGTTGCCAATGGAAGGGGTGAGCCCAAGTAGTGTTTTGGGCCCTCTAGTCTTTCTCCTCTTCATAAATGATATTGCGGATTTTCTAGCCGATTACAACATAACTATGTATGCTGATGACATTAGCGGTGTAGTATCTACATCTACCACTCACCAGACAGAAAATAGATCAAATGCTTTATTGCATGATATGGCTACATGGTTTTCTAATAACAGGTTATATTTAAACAACGAAAAAACAAATTACATGATTTTTCATATATACAATTCAGAACAAGAAGGAATATTATTTACACATTCACGTACAAAATGAGGAGATAAGTCGTGTCCGAGAAATAAATTTTTTAGGTGGTTGTATATGGACGAAACACTCTCTTGGAACTTGCATTGTGAAAAAACCGCAAATAAATTGAATAGTTACTGTTACCAGATACGCAACTTAAAAACTATAATTGAATTTGGTTCTCTGCTTTCATTTTATTATGCAAACGTGCACACCAGAGTGTCATACGGCATCACGCTTTGGGGAGCATCGCCTGCTAGCTGTATTTTTGGCTCAGAAACGCATAATCCGATGTATGGCTGGAGTTCACTGCACAGAGTCTTGCAGGCCTTATTTCAACAGGTGGAATATTTTACGTATGCCTGCCATACACATATACGAACTCTTAAATTACGTTTATGCCAACAAAGGTAATTTTCAACGCAATGAGCAATTTCACGCACATAACACTAGGTCACAGCAAAATTTCCGTGTCCCTAAACATTCTCTGAATATTACCAAAAATTCCCCCAATGTTTTGGGTTTGAAACTTTTTAATGCCTTGCCTCAGAAATATCAAAATATAAAATCAATTAACATCTGTAAACGCATATTAAAAGCTTTTTACTGTCATCCTGTTTTTATTCTATCGAGGAGTACTTTGAGTTATGTACTATATGTAGACAAACCTAATGTAATTGCGTGTAACCTATTTTTATTTTGACTTATCCTACACATTTTTTGTAATGTACACATGATTAAATATATTATTATTATTATTAATTGAAAATGTTGTTTGGAATCAGAATTTAAGTACAAAGTTAGTTTCATGGAATTCTATTAACTGATTAAGAAATTTAAAGTTAAAAAAATACTAAATAATTTAGCATTTGTTGGATTATTTCATGAGATGAATCACAAATTAAATTAGGAATAATCGCACTTAGGGCCAGTTTCATAATAAATGTCACTTTAGCACTTCAACAAAAGTTTGTGTATTATTCATGGGAACTCTAATTTAATAGTTATTTGTATCATTAGGCCAGAAACTACAGTTTTGCGAGTATGAGTACGGTTACAAGTACGAATACTCGCAAAAGGGTTTCTGGCGTGTGATACACAATGTTTTTTGGCCGACAAATCTTAATTTTGAATTGAAAATAGAAAAGAAATTTTGACACTAGGGAGTTGACAGTACAAGTTGGCACACATGTCACATACCTTAGTATTTTGACGTTTCCGAGAATAAATCTTTTTCTATAATTTTCCTTCTAGTTTAATATCTATTTATCAATAATAAGTGCAATGAAGACACCAGTTCATCTTAGCGTGGCTGAACAGTAGCTTAATGACAAATTTATTACACATCTGTCATGTGAATCTAGTGTGGCCAACCTTTAGTGACATTTTTGCCTGCCTAGACAGGAAAACAATAATTTTCCTGCCGCTTTTAAGTACTGTAAAATGAGTGTTTCTGGACGCAGGCGCAAAAAGTAATTTTGAAGCTTTAAAGTGATGTTATGACATTCAGCCTTCATGGTAAATTTGGTAAACTTTTTCTCGATTTTGCAAGCAATTTACTCATAAGTATAAATCAATATCTTTCATTTCCTTGGTATACTACAAAAATATTGTACAAATCTTATTCTTGATTATTGATATACAGTGAGGTCGTAAATGGTCCTCCCCCCCCTGATAACTTTTGAATGGTATGAGATAGAGCAATGAAACAAAAACCAAGTGAAATTAGAGATAATTTGTGATTTTTTGCCTATAGAAATACGCACATGGCTTCTGATGTAAAATAGAGGGCGTAGCTATCTTTAAAATTTTAAATAGGAAGTAATTTCATTTAGAAGCTCATTTGGAAGATATTTCTATTACTTTTATGGCAATGCAAACAGTTTTACGATTTTCGATTTTTTTACCAACTTATTCAAGATTAATAATTGGAGCACTTACGTTACTTTTTCTATAGCCCTCGTATAAATATTGTGGTTTTATGTGACTTAGGAAGCGATTGCTGTCAAATATGACATATTTTACAATATGACGTTTTTGCAAAATTTAGCAAAAGTGTCTTATCTGTCAGTGTATGTGTCATGTGTGTGGGTGTCTATGTTACAGATTACTGTAATTACAGGTTTCTGTACACTATATCCAAAAAGCGAATACGAGGGCTATAGAAAAAGTAACGTAAGTACTCCAATTATTAATCTTGGATAAGTTGGTAAAAATTTCGAAAATCGTAAAACTGTTTGCATTGCCATAAAAGTAATAGAAATATCTTCCAAATGAGCTTCTAAATGAAAATTACTTCCTATTTAAAATTTAAAGATAGCTACGCCCTCTATTTTACATCAGAAGCCATGTGCGTATTTCTATAGGCAAAAAATCACAAATTATCTCTAATTTCACTTGGTTTTTGTTTCATTGCTCTATCTCATACCATTCAAAAGTTATCAGGGGGGGGGGGGACCATTTACGACCTCACTGTATAATTATATGAAGCAGAACTTTTCATGAAAAACATTTGTTATAAAATTAATAAGATTATAGGGTGGATATATTTTGCTTGGACAGAAATAATCAAGTTAAACCAACCTATAGTCAACTCTTGTATCTTCTTTTCTAATTCCCTATTTTGCTTCTTGATGTCCTCCAATTCCATCTTTTTCCCATCCAGTTCTTCGGCAGTCTGCGTGTACTTCTTTTCCAATTCTTCAGATGTCTTCCTGGCCTCTTCAACTTCCGACTTCAAACTCTTGATCATCTATAATCGAACAAAAAGGAAAACTGTTAACACACCGGTGATAAAGCTTGACGCATTTATATAAGTCTAGTTATAGAGTTGTTTGTTGCGTATTACTTATTATAGGTAGTAATTTTTTAATCTTATTAATCAGTGTGGTAATATTGTCTGCATTTGTTTGTTACATGATCGAAATTAATATGAAATATATTGTTTTTTTTTTTTTTTAGTATGAGTTATTATACATCGAACCTGATATGTTAATATTTATTAATTTTTTTGCAGTTTTAGTCTATATATATATATATAGGTGTAACAGCGGTAACGCCGTGGTCTCTGGTAGTCAAATGGCAAGAATTTTCGAAATGTTTTATATTGGGATATATGTAGGCGGATTATATCTACAATTTAAAAATAATGTGCAATATACAGGGTGTTCCAAAATTTAGCAGCGCATCAAAGTTATGTTTTTCTTAATGGAACGCCCTGTATTTTATGGCATTTTTGAAATGTACACTAAAAACTAGAACAATTTATTTAAGGTTTCCTATACCTAATTTTATAGTTTATGAGAATTTCAATTGTTTAAAAATGCAATGTTGCAAAAAAAGTCTAGTATCTCGGAAACGAATTAATTTAGAGAAGTGAAATGAAAACCGTAAATGGCAGATCCTTTGATTGATTGAATGCGACATTCAACGTTGTCCAGTAGTCTACAGGATGTTCAAGTACCTAAGTCAAACTTTGTGAATTTTAATCGTGCGTAACTTTGTTATTTTAAATGAAACACCCAGTATTTTTTCGTTGATAGATAGGAATTTTTATTTTCTTTAAACCAGTATTAGGAGTCCCTATACCCATCTCGACTAGTTTTTAAGTTATTTGGGTTTTTTAGATGGTTTAAGTAAATTATCATTATCTTACCTTAATTTAATCTAGATAGCTGGTGATTTTTTTGAATGTGTCAATTTGATGTGTATCCAGTTAGCACCATGAAAGCATACTCGTTGCAAGAAAGAACTGATATGATTTTAGTTATTAGTGGGTGTCAGGAAAATTGCTTCCTTGCGTCTCGGGTGTATGCGCAGAAGTACCCTAATCGAAAACATCCAGATAAAAGGGTATTTGAAAAACTGTTGGACAGATTTCGTATCACAGGCAACGTTGCTTACATAAAGCGACATAAAACAACAATTGTAAGCGAAGAAAATGAATTTGCGGTATTAGGAGCAGTCATTGAAGAACCGCATAGCAGCACAAGAAAGATTGCTAAGGAATCGCATTTAAGTCACATGACTGTATCTAGGATCCTAAAAAAACACAAATACCATCCCTACCACTTTCAACACCACCAACAATTATACCCTATGGATTATGAGCGAAGAGTTGATTTTTGCGTGTGGGCGCTCGATAGATACGCAGAAGATAATGATTTTTTAATTATGTTTATTCACTGACGAATCCACATTTCATAATAACGGACTAGTAAACTGTCACAATTTCCATTATTATGATACCGAAAATCGTCATCCTTTTCATACCTTGGATCGGCAGCATACGTGGAGTTTGAAAGTGTTTGGAGGTATTATAGCTGATCATGTAATTGGTCCACATTTCTGCAATAGACACCTAAATCGAAACGAATTTCTAAGCTTCCTTAAGAGGACTTTTGTGCCTTTTGGAAACATTCCCTTAATATTAGAAACCGCATGTGGTTTCAATTAGACGGGGTCCTGCCCATTTCAAACGGTCCGTCAGAAACTATCTTGATAGAAAATTTCCTAACAGGATCGGAAGAGATAACACCAAATATGATGAGGAATGTTAGAAGAACATTTGAAAAAAGAGCTATGTTGTGCATTGGAGAAAATGGCAATTATGTTGAATACTAGTGCCTTTTCGTTTATTTTATTGCGTTTTTTTTCCTTTATTTTATAGATACATACAAAAATCCCTTGTTATTACCTTTTTGTATAAAAATATTTACTGTTGTTTTGTTTAGTTTGTATATACTTCTTAGCGTTTATGATATTCAGGTAAATTATGAAAAATAATTTTTTTTCGAATAATAAAATTAATTAAATAAATCAATGTAAACATACACCGGATGTTCCATTTAAAATAACAAAGTTAGGGACGAATAAAATTCACAAAGTTTGTTCGCCAGCAACTGAATCATATCAGCTCTTTCTTGCAACGAGTATGCTTTCATGGTACTGACGGGATGCACGGCAAATTAACACATTCAAAAAAATCACCAGCTGCCTAGATTAAATTAAGGTAATGACAATTTACTCAGACCACTTAAAAAAATCCAAATAACTTAAAAACTAGTGGAGATAGGTATAGGGACTCCTAATACTGGTTTAAAGAAAATAAAAATTCCTATCTATCAACGTAAAAATATACTGGGTGTTCCATTTAAATAACAAAGTTACGCACGAGTAAAGTTCACAAAGTTTGACTTAGGTACTTGAACATCCTGTAGACTACTGGACAACGTTGAATGTCGCATTCAATCAGTCAAAGGATCTGCCATTTACGGTTTTCATTTCACTTCTCTAAATTAATTCGTTTCCGAGATACTAGACTTTCTTTGCAACATTGCATTTTTAAACAAATTGAAATATCTCATAAACTATAAAAATTAGCTATAGGGAACCTTAAATAAAATTGTTCTAGTTTTTAGTGTACATTTCAAAAATGGCATAAAAAGCAGGGCGTTTCATTAAGAAAAACATAACTTTGATGCGCTGCTAAATTTTGGAACACCCTGTATATTGAATATTATTTTTAAATTGTAGATCTGATCCACCTACATATATCCCAATATACAATATTTCAAAAATTGTTGCCGTTTGATCACCAGAGACCACGGCGTTACCGCCGTTACACCCTGTATAGTTTTTTTTTTTTTTTTTGGTTAAATGTTTTAAATGTTTGAGAGATTGCTCTACTTACATAGTAGAATTATTTCAACATATAAACTCCTTTATAAGAGATATGAAATTGAAAGACCTTTCGCTTGAAACTTATAAATGTTAAAGACTTTAGAGTTAGAAGTCAGCTTACCTTTTCATCAGCCGTCGTAGGTGTTTGTGCCGCACCAGTATTCGTCGCATTTCCACTATTTGCAGTTGTACCACCGCTCTCTTTCTGTTTTTCCAATTCAGCCTCAAGCTGCTGTATCTTAGCCAATAATTTCTTATTCTCCCTTATCTGCGCTTCCTTATTTCTCATCTCAAACGCCAACAGCTGTTTGGTACTCTGCAGATCATCCCTGACCTTATCGATGTCATCCATTTCGTCTGTCTCATCCGATAGGTCTTCCTGCAACACTTTCGTATCCAGATTTTGTTGCGTGGGATCCCGATTTAGACTTACTGGCGGCATACTAGCCATCGATTGCGACTTAATGATCTGTTCCTCGTATCGTCATCTGTCTTCTGAACTTTCTGAGGCCTTCCAGTATCGGCTTGCTCCTGTCGTTCGTCTTGACCTTCTTCAGTTTGACACCTTGTTCGATCTGATTCGTGAAAGATTAGGAATGCGATTGGGCCGACGACATTTTGACACATACCTCTTTGAGCAAGACATTGTGGGCGTTCTGTTTTTCGCTGTCGTAGAGGAATTGGCCCTTGGCCTTCACCTTGGGCAGCAACGGTTTGGATCTGTCGTTGCATTCCACGTGTTTCAACTTTCGCTCGCTCTCCAAGTCTTTGAGCATGGCAGACCAGTCGGGCCTGGTTTTTGGTCGCGACCTGCAAGCGCAGTTATATTATGTATGTGCGAATTTGATGTTTATTTCGGAGTTTAATTATCTTGGACCAGATGGACGGGCGATTCGGTATTGAAATTCCTAATTACAGTTTTTATTGCTACCAAGTGATGGAAGCCAACGCTCGGATATTTATAGGTTACCAGAATTATGTATATTAGTTTTTCGCACAGTGAAATATTGTGCGTTGTTTATTCGGTTCTGTAACTTTTAATTAAGAACTGGGATTATGCGATGGCCAGGATCTAACTGGAGAAAAATATTTTTTTATGAAACAAAAATAAATGATTTAGGAAAAAATGAGGACAAAGTTAATATTCAAACAGATTAATGTTATTTACACTTATTTATAACCTATTTTTTTTTATAAAATATTATTATTTTCCAAAACTTTATATTGAACATATTTTTTGTACTCATATTGCATAATAGGCAAATAAAGTAGCATTTTATGCACTACAGCGATTAAAGTTGCTTTACTGATGAGAAACCAGATGTATGCGAATGCATTGACATTCCTGGTGACATTTAAGAACTAAAGTAATTAAGCTGGCAAATATGTAGGCTAAACTATCTAACGTTGTAACATATATATTTAGCAATTATGTTTGACAGTACACAAGTATATAGGCAGAATTAATGGTAATAAATCAGAGCATATTAATATCTTATTTTTAAAGACATTTGTTATTCCTACGACGCATTTCATACATTTAAAACCTTTAAAAATATCACTATTATCAATTTGCTGATTTCAAAACCTAATTACAGTATTGTAGAGAGAATTGAGGATGTTTTTTATAGTTTTTTTTTTGTTTTATCTCTCTGAATGCATAACAGGGGTTGATCAATATAGAGGTAAATATAATAATATTTATCATATACAATCAAAAAGTCTTAATGCACAAGGGGTTTATCTGTAAGCATTAACGAGAAAAAAAATATTTTATAAATGCCGTGGGCTAGAGCCGCACTTGTGCCCAACCTAAATGCTGTCCGAGTATACCCCCACATACCATATCATTCAGCATTCCGCTGTTAGTTTTTTGTGGATCGCCGCTTGGAGTACAAGCCACTTCGAACATTTTATTTAATTTCTTCCCGTCTTGAAAAAACGATCCTTTTCAAGACCATCATGATTTCATATAAAGAAAATCGAAGCTTGATGCATCGACAAAAGCGCGGGACTGTATAGATTCATTTCTCGCGACATACATACTAAAAAAAGGCGTGTTGCAAATTTCTTGTATCTACATTATTTTGTGTAATTCGATTCATTTCATTTTGCGTTATATGATTAAACAAATCCAAAAGAAATAACTCAGATTCATGTGGTACCGTTTATTAACAACTAACTCTCCATTCGACAAGGCAAAAAGAAAAATATTTACGTTTTTGTAACTACTGAAGTCGCATATCGTGAAACTCGAACGTCTTATCAGGATATTAAAAAATAATACTTTGTAGACTTACGTAGAATTGCTCTTAACAAAAAAGGAATGTTTATTTATATAAAGAAAATTTAAATTGCCTCAGTTTTGCTATTTTTACAAGGGCACACTGGCGATGGCCTTTATTTATTTCAGAATTGCGTTAAATGAACTTACGGCATACCATTAAGAATAATATTAAATGACTGCAATGTATTTATACATAATACCGCGTTTAGCGGGTGCCTAACATGATGTTTCTTTGCATCAGGGCCGGACTAAAGAATTTTTGGCTCTAAATTTTTTTTTTTTATTCTTTAATGATGAAATCCGGTTTCGGTGGGTTTGTGCCTTATATATCGTGTAGTTAACACCCAAGCAAAATTTACTTTTTTATTTGATACACCCTGTATAAATATACACGGTGTTTCAGACCACTCGCCCACTGTCTTTTTCTCGCGATCTATTGCAGCTAGACTAATGCGACAAAAAATTTAATAACAAAACCCCACCTAAAGAATTACGTGAAAATATTTTTAACTTCCAGAAACGTTCCATTACACCGGAAGTGGATAACAATTTTCTTATTTTAAATGAAATCATATGTTTTTTCTTACCTCAATGAATTCTACAGATTATTTGAATACAATTTTTACTAAAGTTCTCTATCTCTAACTTCAACCGTTTTTGAGATATTTACGATTTTGTCATAATTTTGACGTTTTCATCTCTTTCGAAAACGTACCATATTTTGCAAACCATTAAAGCTAATGATGTCATTTTACTAGTACCCAAGAACAATTGTTGTCCCTACCAAATTCTGTCAAAAGAACCACTAAATTGTATATTCGTGTTCGTAAATCGATTGTCAATTCGCATACATTTAACCTTAGAAAATCAAATGTAACATTATATTCCTAATGATACCATTCAATGCAGAAATAAAGTCTCCGTCGATAAGTATAAAGGATGTATATACCTATTCCTAGTCGTTTTCAAGATATCAACCATTATTTACTCGACTATGAAAATTTTAGTACATTTCTTGCAGTAGGCTATGAAACTGACAAGTAGGTTTGACAATCATCAACAATGTTACCTTACTTCATCATTAAGATCTAATTTTTTTCCATTGCTGATCCATGGTTATAACGTTGAGGTTGATAGGAGTATTATAAAAGATATTTTACATTTATTGCTTCTATAGAAGGGAATAGATGATACTCAATAATTTAAAGATGCCAGATAAAATGATGGTACTTATTACACTAAAAAAAAATAGATCACAATAATCATAAAAAAAAATTATTGCACTTAATGTAAAATAACTAAATAAAATAAATATTCAAAATGTTTCCGTTTCTTTCTATACATCGCTCTATTCTGGCCTCAAAGTTCTTATGAACTCGAATTAGTTCTTCTCTACTTATGAATCTACACGTTTGCCTTATTCTCATTTTCATTTCTTCCGCACTTTGCGGACGATTTTGATAAACAATATCTTTCACCCTTTCCCAAAAATAATAGTCTAAACATATCAGGTCTGTGTATCTAGCTGGCCATGAAATTTCGACCCTCTCCCAATCCATTTATTTGGAACATTTCACTTAATTTTTCTCTCACATGTACAGCAAATGTGCAGACAACCATCATGTTGGAACCACATATCTCTCCTTGTTTCTAACGGCATGTTTTCGAGGATCACTGACCATTCATTTATTAAAAAATTGCTGTGCACATTCCCGTTTACCGTTTCTTCAAAGAAGTAGTGTCCAATTATTTGGTCACCAAGGATGCCGCACCACGTGTTTGTGCTCCACACATTTTGATTGTCAAGTTCTTGCATCCGATGTGGATTTTCTTGTGACCAATAATGTAAGTCATGATGATTTACTTCACCATTGCTTTTAAATGTTGCTTCGTCTGACCACAATACTCTCAAAAAATTTCGCAATTAATTTTGTTTCTGCCCATCGACAAAAACGGATCCTGGCCTGGAAGTCACCGTCACCTAATTTTTGACGAAGCGAGATATGATACAGGTGCATTTTGTGGTCATTAAGAATTCATCATACGGTCACATGGCTAATGCCGGACTCTCGTGCTGTATTGTGAGTGCTTCTTTGAAGATTATGTTTTTTGCGCACATTTCCTGTTTGTGCTTCTTTGTGAATGCTTCTGCATTCGAGAATGCCATATTAAAAAATAATTCATAAAACTTGAACAACAAAAAATAACAAAATAACGCGTAACAATAAAGCAAACAACAACAAAGGAGCACTAATAATGAAAATTCGACTATAATAGGGAGACTAGCAAAGACAAGTTTGACATTTAGAGATCTCAAACGCTATTGCTTTGTTAACTGTGAAACTTTCACAGCCCTACTGCAAGAAATGTACTAAAAATTTTATAGCCGAATAAATAATGGTTGATATCTTGAAAACGACTAGGAATAGGTATATGCATCCTTTATACCTATCGACGGAGAATTTATTTCTGCATTGAATGGTATCATTAGGAATATAATGTTACATTTGAAAAAAATTAATTTTCTAAGGTTAAATGTATGCGAATTGACAATCGATTTACGAACACTCTGTATACAATTTAGTGGTTCTTTTGACAGAATTTGGTACGGACAACTATTTTTATTGGGTAAAAATATAAATCTAAATTTTAAATCATTACAACCAGTTGCCAAACAAAAAAAAAAAAAAATGCTAACACCAGCAATTACACTAACAAGTCCAATTTTTCAACCTAGTACTAAATAATTTACTTACTGAAAAATTATAAATGCTAGATTTCTTATTTTTGAAAATCAATAAGATTTAAATTGTTTTAATTCTCTCAAATGATCAAAAATGATAAAATTAGTGATGATATATTAAATTTGATTGAATTTCCTATTAAGAAAAGGTGACAGAAGCAGTTGAACCTGTAAAGAGTGTTGTTTGATTTGTTCTTATGATTTGGATATCCAATCTATACTTCTAGAACAACTAAAACAAAGAAGGAAGTTTTTTTATTGCTTATAGATGGGAAATAATCTCTACATGTGTTAAAATGAAGTAGTTTATAGATATTGGCTATAAACACTTTTAATTTATATTGAAAATGACTTTCTTTCTAATTAGGAAAAAATTTACCTGCATAATAAAGTAAACCTCAAAACTTTTCATCGAAACAAATCCACACAAATCATTTACCTCAATTGCGCTATCTTCTCCATCTGCTTGTCCGACAATTTGCTATCGTTGGGCAACGCGGGGCGGGAGGGGGCAACGGGGGTGCCACGGGGATCCCCGACATCTTCCTCATGCTCTCCTGGCGCACTAGCGCGTTCCTCATGGCCGGCATCGCCTGTGAAAAACGATACAAAACTGAAAAGCCGCGGCATCCCGTCAAAATAAGTGGAGTGTATCTTTGGCAGTTCGTCAATAAAACGCCGCTTGACCGTCGGTTTTCGATTGACGATCGACGCGTTGTGACGTCGCAATGACGTCGAGGTGTGTGGAACAGAGATTTTTTAACTAAATTGGTTGGAGAGTTTGTTGAATGGTGAATGATTTAGGAGTTATTTGCGTAGTATTGGATCTAATACATTCAAGTGAAGTGTTTTTTTATTACTCAAATATTTTGATTTTTTTTTAAATTAATTGTAGTTCTTATTTGAATATGTATTTGTTTTTGTATCACCACCCAGGCAACCAAATTTAAACTTCCCACAATTATTTTTAGTAACTTCAACGTTGAATCATGAAATTACCAACAATTTTGTATTACATTACTAGTTATTTTAATACCTCTATGTTGAAGCTACTAAAAATAATTGTGGGAAATTTAAATTTGGTTGCCTGGGCAGTATTCAATATTAAACAACAGATGGCGTGCTGGGCCAGATTTCGTTGATCGTTGATAAAACGCTCCCACCACTTAATTGTTTATGAATAGGCACACAGGAAGAAATAGAAATAAAGCGGCCTTTATCATTTTTAACGAGCCCGCTTTAACACCAAGGAAGATTTCAACAAAAACGGATAAATAGCGTCTGCGCCTTTGATCTCAACGGGGAAAATTATTTATTAGAACGAACCCAGGAAAAAAGATGACGATTGAAAATTTATATTTAATTTTTTAATTTATATGTTTAATGGCTACAAAAACCTTGAAAAATTTTAAATGATTGTGAGGACTTGTTTTGACAAGAGCTGAGCTTGGCTTCCTATTGGTTAAAGCGAACTCAGAAAATACGTACTGCTGTGGCAACCCATACTTCGCGAGTGTATTTTAAGTTGCCTGATTTGTCATGATTTTTTCTGAATCATTGTATCGAGAAATTTCCACAATTAATGTTTATTTTTGTATAAATTTAGGTAAAGAGTTAATTGTTTGATTTATTTAATTTAGTGTTAAGTTTTTTTTAAATTAATTTCACTCTTTAAGATGTCTTTTATTTGCTCTTGTTGTCAGCGCCTTTTCTGTTAATTTTTGTCGGTGAATCGTACGACTGCGTTGCACGCAGCGGTTGAGTTTGGGGAGGCAGTTCCTTGGTAGACGCTTGCGTGAGTACACGTATTTTCAATTCTTTGCAGCCATTTTGTAGTACATTTTTATATCGTAATTTGATTCGCGTTATTTGTTTAATTCTGTCCATCAAGGAATTCGCTTAATAATAATTGTTATCATATTGATGTGTGCACATTATAGATGTAAGATCATTTATTATTTTTGTGCAGGAAGATAGATTTTAGTTTTATTTCTCTCATTATATTTTAAAGAATTAACTTTTCCGTTTTTCCATTTTGCTGTTTTGTTTTAAATTATTAATCACCTCGGTTTGGTTTTATTGTATTTTAATTTGAAACCACGTGGATTGATTTGGTATAATTAAGAATTATCTTCCTGAACAAACAAATGTTTTGCTTTAATATAGGAAATAGCATTGTCCTATTGTAATTTAAAATCACGTACAGTTTTTAAAATTTAATCCAGAACCCTCAGGTCACGGTTTTTTTTTTCTGCAAATTGTAATTAACTTTTTTTTTCTTTTTTTTAAATAATAAAAGTTGTTTGCTAATTAATGTCGTTGAGTTAAAAATTCTGTTCTTTTATTTTTAATTAAACCTTTTCAATTTTTGGGATATTTAAGAAAGTCAGTTTTCTTTCACTCACAATTTACTTTTCGCGGTTGGATTCAAGTTTTAATTCGCGAGGGTAACTCTGAGGTTAAGTGTTCTTTTGCGCCTTTTAAATTTTTATCCGTTGAACTAGCTAATTTAATTTTTCTTTTTCATTTTGCAAGTTTTTTAAATCCAGTCAGTACACAGCATATTTATTTGGCAATCCCAACGTGAGGGCTCGACGTTGTTGTAATTGTAATCAGTAGAGTTAAGATTCCGTATTTTGAATTTGTGAAAATTTCTCGTTGCATTGATAAAACTAATTGTTTTTGTGTGATTCAAAATATTTTATACATCGCTGCGAGAATGAAGATGGACAAGCCTACCAAGGAACAGGAAGTGGACATTCCTGGAGACCAGAGTTGGCGGAACCAAGGAACTCATGGCAGTCAGGAGTCGGCTGTGGCAGAAACAAAGGGAAGGATGGAGGAAAGGAATACTCAGAGAGATGGAGGAAACAGTACTAAGGAAAGTATTAGTATGAAAGATGTGATGGCAATGCTTAAAGAGTTGGCGAGTGCTACTAAAGTAATGATACAGAAACAAGAGAGACATGAAGAGTGGTTGAGAGAATATGATCTAGAAAAGAAATGTATTGAGACAGGAGGGGGATGAAATAAGCAGATAATAAATAATGGCATTTTTGACAGGAGATTGTACTTCCTGATTGATGTATGTGAAATAAGTCAGCTGAGGCATCTGGTGCTGAAATAATGCAACACCGCTAAGAGTCATTTTCTGGAGATAAAACATCAAAGATGCCAACAGCAAATGCATTCTTACTAAACTAATTAAAATAAATACACCACTACCAACTTACATCAGGTTAACAGTGAAGTTTTTACAGGCCGTGACAAGATGGCGGTGGTTAGATAAAGACTTTTAACCCTTAAATTCGGCGGTCAAGTTAAAGACGGATTAATAATTAGCCGAAGTAGTTACTAGGTCGACAGATATATTCCTTACGTTAATGGAAATGAAAGAAGGTCCAGAATCTTACAAACTCTTTTTGTATTTATAGCTTCTTCCAGTGGAAGTGCTATAGTTGCGATATCTGTTAAAGAGGGCAGACGTAAACGTATTATTGTATATTTCATGTTTTTCGTGGCTGTTCCTCAATTATAAACAGAATTTACCCAGAACCTACGGTAATTTTTTAAATTTTTGCCGATTTATTGATAATTTCCTTTTAAGTTTTCCTATCATCAAACCCCGTTCAGTTAGTACTAAAACGCGATTGTTCGTTTAGTTCAACATTTCATTCTCTGCTTCAATGCTGTTTGAGTTCAGATTTGGAGCTCATTCAAATGACGAGAGTTGATCGGTGCCGAAAGGCATGTTTTGCTCATGTTTCGCTTATTTGTAAAATAATTCCCATATAAGCAATATTATAGGTTTGTTTAGTTGTTTGCTGCACATGTTTATAACATACATTGCGTGTTAATTGAAGTCCACGAATTATCAATAATTTTGTACGAAATATGAAAATCTATGCAAAAATAGTGGCAAAAATCACCGGGACAAAAACAGGCGAAAGAGTTCCTAAAGGAGCAGAGGCCTGAATTCACGAGAGATCTACTGAATAAAGACAGGAAGACCGTCAAAATGATTGTAGGTTTCCTGACTGGTCATTGTAGACTGAATAGGCATATGTACAACATAGGCCTGGCAGATGATGCAACCTGCAGATACTGCCAAGATGAGAAAGAAACACCCGTCATCGTGCTGTGCCAAGTGAGGCCTGGCAAGGACAAGGTTCTGGTATTGGGGGAGGAGAACCCCACAGCTAGTAGATACATAAAGAAGCCGCTCTCAAAGATGATAGGCCTAATTAAGAGGGCAAAATTAGAGAGAGTCCTCTAGGAAAAAAAGGAATCACAATAAATCTGAAAAGGTCGCGGTGAAACAGATCCATAGGCCACCCCAATCCTAATCTAATCTAATCTAATCATAGGAAAATTATGGAATTAGGGTAGGAACAACAATTGTTATGGAATCTATATACACCTATGTGTAAAATAATAGCAGTGAAGTATTAAAAGCAGAAAGGAAGTGTGGTTAAAAAATTTCAAGCGTTTATATCGTTTTTAAGGGAAAGTAAGTAAAAGCAATTGCATTAAACTACAGTTGATTTAATAATGAAGTCTTTAGATACTTAAAATGGGGCAAGCAAAACACTATAGCTAGAAAGAAGGGAATCTTACAAAAAAACTGCTTTCCCAGGGTAAAATCTATAAGTTTGTAGAACAAACACTTGATTGCTCTAGCAAAATGCTTCCAAATTCCAAAAAGAAAATGGATAAAACTCGGAAATGAGAGGTAGAAAAATTAAATTGGGCCTCGTGATTCAAGACAGAAAGAATGGTGAAGCGCAATGCTTTTATTACGTCTTTCAAAATAAAACAGAGTTGAAGTTGGAAGTAAGCATTTCTACAATACGTCGACGGCTTATTGAACTCATTTGTTTGATAGTAGTCCACGCAAGACACCATTAAAGAAATGACAGGTAAGAAACTCAATCAAAGGTACAGCTATATACTGGCTTAAATGTTTCGGCTAAATAACTATCACTTTTTTATTTTTTGCCTCTGAAGATGGCTATTTAACCGAAACATATAAGCCAATATATGTATATCTGTACCTTTGATTGACTTTCTTACCTGTTATTTTCTTTATTATGAAGCATTAACTCAATTTGGACATAACCATGCGTGCAAAAGAGATTAGAGTTTGCCGAGGAACATGGTGTTTAGCCACTTACAAAATGGTGTAACACATTATGGACAGACGAGTCCAAAATCGTGGGGGAGTGCTAAAATTATTGCCCGGTACTGCTTTCCTTAGCATGGTACTGGTCCCATATATCGCATACAAACGAAAATTGATGCTCCAGTTTACGTAAATATCTTGCAATCTCTGATGTTACGAGGGGAGGTCCAAAAGTTCGTGGAATGGAGGGGATGGAATGCGGATAGATGCGCTCGCTATGTTTCATTCTGATTGGGGACTCATCATTAGTATATAGGTTAAGCTGCAGCCCTATTGCGTCAGTCGTTTACGAATAGTTGCCTGCTAAACAAGTCAATCCGAAAGAAAACTGAAACTATGGAGAAAATTGAACATCGTGCTGTAATAAAATTCCTTACCAAGCAAGGAAAGAACGCTCAAACCATATTGAATGAAATGGAAACCGTTTATGGGGAACAGTGCCCTAGTAAATCAATGATTTATAAGTGGCATGGTCTTTTTAAACAGGGCCGGGAGTCGATTGAAGACGACCCCCGCTCAAGACGGCCAGTTGAGGCCACCACATCAAACATCGTCGAAAAAGTGGAAGAACTTGTACTGGAAGATACCCGTTTGAAGAAAAAACAATTATCTGCATTAGTTGGAGTATCAGATACCACCATTTTGCGTATCCTACATGACCACCTGGGTATGACAAAAGTCAGTGCAAGATGGTACCGAGAATGCTCACGTCACTTCAGAAACAACAGCGCGCCGATGCGTCCGAACAATTTTTGGAGCTGTGTGGAGACGAACCTGCACACATTTTGGAGCGGATTGTTACCGGAGATGAAACATGGGTTCATCACTTTGAGCCTGAGTCCAAACAGGAGTCCATGCAATGGCATAAAAAGGGGACACCACCGCCAAAGAAATTCAAAGTGTCAGAATCGGCTGGAAAGTTGATGGCTACTGTTTTTTGGGATTGTGAAGGGATATTATTGATTGATTACAAAGAAAAAGGAAGGAGCATAACCGGAGAATATTACGCAGCGATATTAGGAAAATTAAAGGAGGCCATCAAGGAAAAACGTCGAGGAAAATTGACCAAGTGTGTTCCTCTTGCAAGACAATGCGCCGGTTCACAAGAGCAGAGTTGCAATGGTTGCTCTGCACAAGCATGGCTTTCAATCAATAGTCCATCCACCCTACAGTCCAGACCTGGCCCCTAGTGATTTTTATTTGTTCCCCAATTTAAAAAAACACTTACGGGGAAGAAAATTTTCCGACGACAATGAGGTAAAGGAGGCAATTTTAGCCCATTTTGAGGCGAAAGATAAAAAATATTTTTATGATGGTTTAGAAAATTTAATTCATAGATCTAATAAATGTATTGTGCTTAAGGGTGATTATATTGAAAAGGAAAAATAGATTTATTGTTTTATTTTATTTAAAACCCTTTCATTCCACGAACTTTTGGACCTCCCCTCGTACCTTGGGCTGAAGAAAATAAGCCGTTTCGATGAGTCCTAATGCAAGACTACCCAAAACATGCTAGCAGATTAGCGAAGCTGTGGTTTAAATTCTAATAAGATTCAGGTCATGGATTAACCAGATCATTCTCCTGAACTGACCCCAATTGAAAGGAGTCGAGGTTAAACAAGTTGCTTGCAAAGCAAAAGATTTCAAAGGAGGATTACATGTTCCATATAAAAAAAAAACAATGTCTAACGTGATTTTGAACAGATAAAAAGCTTATTAATGTTTAACGGTCAATTTTTGCTAGAAAATCAAAATTCTTAACTCTTAAATATCTTAAAATCCAATAGATTTCAATAGATGATTTCTAATAACCTTGCTCAGCTCAAAACTTTACATTGCTCTTCTAAACACCGAGTATAAAACATTCTCAATATGAATACTACAAAAATCATTTCTTTCCCAAAGTGAAACAAACTTACATCCACCCAAACATATTTCCTAATAGTCAAGGTGTCCCCATCACCGCTTATGACAGTTTCTTCTAAATTTGGCACCGGTGCTGCACTGAGAGATGATTTCTCCTTATGTATTTCACCTCTAACAGTAATACTGCTACTTTCCATATTTCTGTATGCTTTAGATTCAGCACCCGCAGTTTAGACCTTAGTTTTTAATTTTAGCATACACGAAATTAAATTTTCTTTTTAGAAATTATCACAAACACTCGCGCAGGTGGTCATAACACATCAGAGACGTTCGCAATTAATTAGTCAACTATTATTTACTAACTTGGCAGTGTTACTAGCCAATTTATTTTAAATTATACTGCACTCGTGTGAATTGGGATTTGGCGGGGATTCGGTTTGTATTTTTGATCAAATTACCTTTTCTATATCCTCCACGGCCTCTTCTTTTATGGAATTCCTTTTCAGTGGCGGCAGTTCTCTATCCTTGACGCTATTCAGTTTGGGAATCGGTATTTTCACTTCCTTCGATTGAAGCTGGACTTCTTTGGGCGGTATGGGTTTCAGTTGGGGTTTTGTGAATGTTTCTTTTTTCGGTGTGCCGTTTTCCTGCACCTCTGGTTTCTTGACTTTCCTTAGGGGCGGTACCACAACTGCAACATCAAATTTTCTTCTTGTCGGATCAAGTTAATGAAACAAATTTACAGAAGTATATCTGATTTGTCCATCATGTAGAAAAGCTGGATGCTGTTCTGCATTTAGCCTACGTGGTATACCAGCTAATTCAGCCAGTTATCTGTTAAAGATATTCCTCATTCCTCCTGCACACAAATCTCTCTATCTTTCTAAATCTTAACAACAAGCCCAAAAAAAGCCCTAATGGTGTGCAGAGATTTACAAGAAATTGGCTATGATATATAACACTAGCCGACACGATTTTTGTATATGACTTAACAATCTAAAATTTTAGTATTTTTAAGTGAATTAATTCATAAGATGTTATGAACAATATTTGTCATCAAAATTAATAACCAAAACAAAACGTGGGTTCTACATATAATAATAATAATAATGATATAGTTTTCTTCTTTCATATTACAACATTAAAAGCATGACGTGAAAATAATATATAAGGAAAAATAATATTAGTCAAAAATCAAAAAGAAATCACAAAGCGTACCTACTTCAAATGACAGCATAAGCTGTCCTTGCTTACCAGTACACATTGAAGCATTTGATAAATACATAAAGAGAGTGAAACCTAATCTACCTTACTACCTAATATCCTGCATGAACCCCTACCACATTCAAAAGCAATAATACTCTAAGATATCTATAAAATTAAAAACAAAAAGTTAATATGCAGTAGAGCAGCACAAAAAAAAAAAATTAAAATTAAAAGGCGTGAATAGCACACGAAATAATCAAATAATCGCTCAAATAAAACTCTAGGATGAGTAGGCGATGGAAGCCTACTCCTAAATCTCAAATTCAGATTGTGCACGTCAGTACGAAATGAAATTTTGTGATACAAATAAGTGGGTACTTTATATAAAATAATTTTGTGGAATGTACAAGCGCTCATAAGCATCCTACGATCATTCATATTCAGCCATCCCACCTCAGGTAACTTGTGAGAAATCCTTTCATATTTCCTTATATCAAAAATTAGACGTAAACATGAATTTTGAACCCTCTGTATACGTGCAGAGGTATCCCCCTCAAACACGGTCCATATATGTACCTCACAACAATATGATAAATGGACAGCACTAAGGTTTCACAAAGGATTTTCTTCAAAGTAACTGAAAAACAGTGGCAGTGTGGATATATCAGCTTTAAAGCTGCGTAGGCAGATCTAATGCAGACGTGATTATCGAATCTAAGGCTACCATCCAAGGTTAAGTCCAAATTCTTATATTCAGATAGAATTGACACGTTCGCTACGTTTATTTGCAACTTTATTGAATTTCTAAGGCAGTCCATATGGTTTTTACTACCAAACAGCAAAACCACTGATTTACCTGGATTAATCATTAATGAATGATCAGCCGATATTTTCGGCAACGGTAGCAAAGTCATTATTTACATTCTAATACCACTCTGACTGGGAGCAGGGGCGCAGAAATAAGAGAAAGAATAACCAATATGAACAAGGCCTATCAAGCAAATAGAAAACTCTTAAAAAGTAAGATATTGGGAAAGAGAACAAAAATGAGAATTTATAAGACTATATAATACAACCGATAGTACTCTACGCTGCAGAGATAATAACGATGACCAAGAAACAAGAAGAGGAACTTAGGATACAAGAAAGAAAAATACTAAGAACAATATTAGGCCCAATAAAAATGGACAACGGTGAATATAGGAGAAGAACCAATTATGAATTAACAAAGGAGCTAATGGGAGGTGACGTGGTTAAAAAAATTAAGAAGCAGAGAATTAAATGGTTGAGACACGTGTGGAGGGCCGGGAATGGAGCAGTAATCCATAGTATCTTGAAATGGCAACCAGGAGGAAGAAGAGGAAGAGGCAGGCCTAAGATCTACATGGCTACAAGAAGTTAAAGAAGACCTCAATAAAGCCGGTATTCATCCATGGAAGGAGAGGACACAGGACAGGGACAGGTGGAGGGATGTATGTGAGAGGATATAGAAGAAGATGGGGATAGATCTACCCGTATTTTGAAGATCTAGAAAGCTCTAAGAGCGGTGATACCCCGTTGGGGTGCTTAGCCATTATATATAATACCACTCTGACTGTTAGACAGGTAAAACGCATGAGAGAGTTGTATGTGGTCCGCATACCTATGTATTCTACAGTTTTTAATGATACTTGGAAAAGAGGACGTATAGACTGAAAACGAAAGCGGACCCAGTATGCATCCCTGTGGAATACCGCGCGAGACAAGTTATATTATTTAAAGTAACACCTTCTAACCTATTATTCAAGTATGACTCAAGCAACGATACTGCAGTAGGAGATTAACCTATATACGATAAAATTTGCAACAAGCATTTCATGACTGATAGTATCAAACGCTCGACTAAAATCAAGTAAGACAAGCGTAGAAACCAAACCACTATCAGTACTTCAAATCAAATACAACATAGGCCTGGCAGATGATGCAACTTGCAGATACTGCCAAGAGGAGGAAGAAACACCAGTTCATGTGCTGTGCCAATGTGAAGGCCTGGCGAGGACAAGGTTTCTAGTAATGGGGAAGAGAACCCCACAGCTAGTAGCTACATAAAGAAGCCGCTCTCAAAGATGATAGGCCTAATTAAGAGGGCAAAATTAGAGAGCGTCCTCTAGGAAAAGGGGATCACAATAAATCTGAAAAGGTCGCGGTGAAACAGGTCCATAGGCCACCCCAATCCTAATCTAGTCTAATCTGAATGCACAGGCGGTATTCAAACAGTAACTACCGAGAAAAAAGAAAGAAATGTTCTACGTATGGATAATGGATATTTGGAAAAGAGGACGTATAGACTGAAAACGAAAGCGAACCCACTATAGATCCCTGTGGAATACCACGCGAGACAAGTTATATTATTTAAAGTAACACCTTGTAACCTATTATTCAAGTATGACTCAAACAACGATACTGCAGTAGGAGATTAGCCTATATACGATAAAATTGCAACAAACATTTCATGACTGATAGTATCAAACGCTCGACTAAAATCAAGTAAGACAAGCGTAGAAACCAAACCACTATCAGTACTTCAAATCAAAGAAAGAAATGGTCTACGTATGGATAATGGATATTTGGAAAAGCGGACGTATAGACTGAAAACGAAAGCGGACCCACTATAGATCCCTGGTGGAATACCACGCGAGACAAGTTATATTATTTAAAGTAACACCTTATAACCTATTATTCAAGTATGACTCAAGCAACGATACTGCAGTAGGAGATTAACCTATATACGATAAAATTGTAACAAACATTTCATGACTGATAGTATCAAACACTCGACTAAAATCAAGTAAGACAAGCGTAGAAACCAAACCACTATCAGTACTTCAAATCAAATCATCGGTTACACTTAAGAGAGTAGTGGTTGAATTAACTCATTGTCAGTAGAACAAAAACAAGAATTTTGCTAGCGTCTTGAACCAACAAATCACGTCACAGACTGTTACTTCTGTCTTCAAAAATTGACGGAGTTTTTAAAAAGAAATAAACACAAAGTAACCCATCCAGACATTCTATTAAACATTCTAATATTTGTTATGTCAAGATTTTTACTTATCTATTCATTTTATAACGAGAGTGAAGCATTATCACATTAATCAAGCAAGTAATTTTGGAAAAGTGCATGATGAAAACTTAGGATGTATTTATTTGTGAAAAAAAAATATTTTGGCTTTACGTTTTGACGTGTCATCAGTGCTTTCCTTCAAACTATTCCTCTTGTTCAAAGTCCACGGCATCGTCGGTACTGGTAGAGGATTTGGACCATCTCGAACCCATGGTGGCCTGTTATGCGTCCTACCGCCTCCTTCACTTTTCTCTTTACTGCCCCCTCCACTATCCGAACTTCCTTTATCTATCGGCATTGTTTTCTCCTAAAATTCCTGAAAAACAAAAGGAAAAAAAAAATTTAATAAAACACAGCAAATAATTGGCGTAAAATTATCATTCATTAATTTATTGTCTTTATATAAATATCCACGCGAAGTTTGAAAATACAGATTCGCTGACATTGCAAAGCAAGGTTTTCAAGTTTACACAATACTGTTCTAAAAATAAGACAAGATGCAAGTGAACAAGCTCTCGTGTGAGAGTCTGCTAATTGTCCGCGCATATTCTGTGTGAAATCGATGCAAAATATTTAGCTTTGATAAACGCGAAATTTCACCCAAAAGTTTTTTTGCCATTTTGCAATATCACCATGTAAAATTTTGTTAACATTGTTGCAATTCTCAGCATGTGCTTAATGAGTTGGCGCATAATAAATTCTCAGAAAAAACAGCTTTAACGCATCAATATTTGTAAACTCTGTCGCCAAGAATATCTCGATACGATAACAATTATATCTTATATATAATACATACGTATCTGTCCATTACTCTGTAACTTAGTTTTGTTAATGATTAGTCTTCAGAAGACATAAATCAATGCGAGCACTGAAATATATTCATGTATCTAACATATATACATTGATGCAGAGCCATATTGAAGTATTAAAATGTGTTTGGACGAATTTGGAATTCCTCCAAAATCGTAAAGTTCGTAAAGACGCAATAAGAGATATTTGCAGTTGACAATCTAAATATTGGAAAATAAGATGTGATTTGTGGGGAATGCTTCGGAATTTTATTGCCGATCGCCTGAAACATCTACTCCGGAGTTTTTGATGAGATGAAGTTTAAATTTCTGGTCTAAATCTTGGTACTGATTGATGGGGACAATTTGCATTGAAGAAGAACTATCTAATAAGTGTTTGGATAGTGGATCGAATAAATTCTCTGGATTTTTGACTTGCCAAAAATTGTCTGTTCTTTTTTTGCGTCCAGAGTCTCGCATTCACACAGAATAAGGTAATAAAAAGTACTTTGTCATCCCATTCCACAGATCTCTCCAATGCTGATCCCAATCATCTGCAGGTGTCTTTTCAATATAAACTGTTCTGTTAGGAGACCTTTTACGATGCGAAGATGATTTCTGCTGACCTGCAGTAGTTCTTCAGTCTTATATTTGCTCACATGTTTTGTGTATGATTACAATGGTGCAAAAATGTGCCTACTTTAAATATAATAGACATTTTTACCGCTAGTAGACTTATTATAAAATTGTCCGTAAAACATGGCTATAAATCAAATACAACTGGGTCCTAATTTAAGTTTTAATAAACTCATCACTAGAGACGGGATTATATGCAAAGTGCATATATTTTATTTTTTGCATATCTTTAATTATAGTCTATATGTAGACGCATTACACTAATTGAAGTTAATTAGCGCTAATTAGTGATTGCATATATTGCATATTTAGGCATTTCTATGCATATTTTTACAAAAGTTGCATATATTGCATATTTAAGCTTTTTCTTATCCTTTTTATTAGTAAAAATTCCTAGTAATTCCTAATGTAGATTGACAACCGACAATTTTCAGAACGATAAATCTTTTACATTGGTTTCTCTACTACTTTTTTCAAAGAACTGCACGTGTTTAATTTCGCCTAGCAGAAGGGATGTGGTAAATACGTTTTATTATTATTAATTCCCAAATAAACTATTCATCCATTGAATATCTTTGAGCGAAACAGCATGTAATTGTGTTACGTTTTTAAATACTGTGCGTACATGCAATGAGTATAGCGAACAAAATTTCTTTATGGATTAAGCCATATCCTGAACTGGTAAAGGATGGCGACAAAATATTTTGTCGAGCCTGCAGTAAACTGGTAAGTTTAATTTTACTAAAGCTTTACAATTGTTTTTAAATTCTTTAACTTTTGATATAAAATGACAATTGTTGTAGGTGTTTTCTGAGAGAAAATACCTGATTGATCAACACGCTAAAACTCCATCACATATTGGAAAATGTGAAAAACTAAAGCGATCCGCATGTGTGCAGGCAGCAATCTATACGTCAATTTGTAGCATCAACTTCACTAAACTTAGAACAAGAAGAATATAATACGGATCTGTGTAACGCATTAATTTCGTCTAACATACCATTAGCAAGATTAAACAATGTTAATTTGAAATCATTTGTGCAAAAATATTGCAAACATAATATACCTGACGAAAGTACCTTACGAAAAAATTATGTCACATCTTGTTACCAGCAAACAATAGCAGAAATTCAACAATTGGTAGGGAATAATTTTATTTATATCATGGTAGATGAAAGTACGGATAAGTGTGGCCGTTATATTGCCCATTTGTTAATAGGAATTCTTCATGAAGATATTGTAGATAAATCATATTTAATTTATTGTAAAGAACTTCAAAAAACAAATAAGGTGACAATTGCCTAATTCGTTCAAGAAGGTTTATCAAATTTCTTTTTATCTGGAAGTATACCTTGTGAAAAAAAATTACTAATATTGTCCGACGCTGCACCATACATGATAAAAGCCGCGCAAAATTAAAATTTTTTGATAGTAACATTATTCATACCACTTGTTTAGCTCATGGGTTCAATCGTGTAGCCGAAGACATTAGGAATCAATTCCCTTTGATTAATAATGATTTAATTAGCAATGTCAAAAAAGTATTTTTAAAAGCACCTTTACGAATCCAATTTTATAAGGAGCGACTTCCCGGTGTTACATTGCCTCCTGAACCGATTATTACGAGATGGGGTACATGGTTAGAGGTTGCAATTTTTTTCGCCGATAATTTTGAAGGAATAAAAATGCAATTCTTGAAACCACTGCTGACTGCATTGCTCTAGAAAACTGTAAAAAGATAGTAACATCAACAGAATTGCTACAAAACCTTTTGTATATTAAGTCAAATTATAGCTTTGTTTCAAGTTCCATTCGCAAATTAGAAACGCAAGGGATGTCGCTCTCGGAATCAGTCGAAATGTGTGGACGAAGTTGATATGCTATGTAAGAAGGTTAAGGGTACAATAGGTAATTCTATATACGATAAATTTACAAAAGTGATAAATAAAAATGCGGGGTATTTGAAATTGAAGAAAGTTAAGAAAATTTTGGAAGGTGAAACAGTAAACGATTTCGACTTTAATTTTCGTTTAGAATGTATTGGAAAGTTAAAAAATGCACTAATTACATCTGTGGATGTTGAAAGAAGCTTTTCTATTTCGAGACATATGTATTCTGATAGAAGATAAAACTTTCTTTTACACAATTTTGAAAAATATTTAATTATAAATTGTTTTAGAAATATGTTGTGAAAAAATTTTGTGCAATAAAGTTAATGTTTAAATTTCTGCTCTTATTTATTTTATGTAAAAATTTTGCATATTGTCGCAATTTTTTTGCATATATGCCCCAGGTTTATGCATATTTTCTCAAAAATCGATGCATATATGCCAGTTTTTCTTTGCATATAATCCAGTCTCTACTCATCACCATATCCCCATCAACCATAAATCAATTCACCTTATAAAACAACAGATGACACAAAATTCCTCTAATTTTAATATCCCACTATCTTCCTCACCACTCCACGTTATAATTCACGTTTATTTCGGCTATAAAACAGCGCGTCGAACCGCGGTTGGCACGACTGCGGCCGTTTCCATAATTTGCCCTGCTTTGTGTTTTGACCTTTATCCGTTTTCCATTTTTTCCTGGCAAACCGGTCAAAATAAAACAGCCTGAACGGAATACACAAACGTACACATATTATAATCGTCGCATTTTTAGCGGAAAATAAAATAATGTAGGAGTTTTCGGGACAAACATGTGCGACAGCACATTCGAAACGTTTTGGCATAGTTCTGGCGCGATCAATTTTTGGCTGAGTTTATCGTGTCGATCCTGTCAGAGATCGATTGAATGTTTTAGAAGCGATCGTAAAATATTTTCATATTTTCGAATTTAATGTAGAGCGCAAGTGATTAAAGAATATGTTTTATATTGTGTTTTTCCTCGTTGGCAGAAGGCTTGTTAGTTGTAACAAACTCGATTTTATCGTTTATTAAAATAGAGAATAATATTTCAGTAAATTAAAGAGAATAAAATATTAGAATAAATAGAAATAGGAAACCAACTACTAGTAATAATACCAAAGATGGGTCCTGAAACAATGAAAGAAATTCACTTTTATCAGTGTCGTGTCTCAAGTATTATTCTCGATTCCCACCTAAAAGGCTAGAGTCTAGATCCACACGTCAAACGCTCACTCAGTCAACTATGCTATCTGTAGTCCTTGCATTAGATTGCAAAACTATTGAACTAACGAAAAAAAGGTATCATTAATACTTTGTTGCTGTCATATCGTGAATAATGTTATGAAAATTATATAAATATATTCATATCATTAACAAAATTATTTATTGTACGTATTGCTGTGGCATGGCACCCGGGTTTCCGGAAATTTAAATGTGTATTTTTATTTATTCCAAATCAGCCTTGTCAAACAATGATAGAGTTCCACAATTTTAATATTTGTTTATTTTGAAAAGATTTTGTTAATTGATTTGATTGTTGGAATTATTTTAATTGTTTTGTGTAAATTTAAATTCATTCAATTGTACATTTTGCGTGTACCAGTATTGTATATAGTTTATATGCTAGTATTTTCTTTGCGATGCGTTACGGCTTCATCGAACGCAGATGTTGTAAATTTGATATATGTACGATGTTATCCCTTTGAGGCACTGAGTTCTTTGAATGATGGCAGCCGTGTAAGTACATGTTTTCATTTTGTTTGCTACCATTTAGGTAATTTCGTTTAATTTTAAAGCTTTGTTCGTTTAATTTGATATTAATTCATCCTTCAAAGAACTCTTCTTTTAATTATTGCTGTTTTGTTTAATTGTGTACGCATTTTGGGCATTAGATCAGTAATTATTGTAAAATGTTCTAGAAGATTTCGTGTTTTTAGTTTAAAGAGTCTAAATTTTCCGTTTTCTTTGTGCTGATTTGTATTTTATTGTTAATCACCACGGTTTAGGTGAAGAGAAGCTTTGTGCTGTTAAAATTAAATTTCAATTTAAATTATATTTGTTTCTCCACGTGTAAATTATAGTTTGGTTTAAATTTCGTGACCGCGTGGATATTTTTTGTGTGATTGAGATTTTTCTTCTGGAACAAATCTTCCATTTTGTTTTGCTAAAGGATTTGCATTGTCCTTTGTAAATGTAAATTCATGCAGGTTTTGATTTTGGCCAGGACTTTCAGTCTAAGGTTTTTATTTTGCCTGTTAATTTTAATTAAATGTTTTTTTTTCTTTTTTCTTTTTGAACAATAAAATTTATGATTGTAAATATCATTTTAAAATTACAGTTCTTTTATTTTTGAATCAACCATTTCAATCTTTGGGGATTTTAAAGAAAGTCAAATTTTACAAACGCCCACTATTACCTTTCATGAAAGTTACTCTGAGATCAAAGAATCTTTTGCGCCCTTTTGAATTTTTATTTGCTGAGCTAGTTAATTTAATTTTTCACTTTCAATTATATGCTGGTACCATCAGTTCACAGCAGTATGAAAATATAACTACCAAAACAAACATTTTTCACGGACAATAATTTGTTATAATAACACAAACTAATTTATTTCACTAATGAATCTTGTTATTACATAATCAAAGGTGGTAAATAATATTTTTTTTCCCAGCGGGGAGGAAAGTGGACACTTCCTCCCTCATTTAAGGGAGGAAAGTTGTACTTCACCTCCCTAGGGAGGAAAATTAAGTGACGTTGACATGATGAAATACATGTACATCTTATAATATGTGACATTCTTGATAGATGACATTAGTATATTCGTCCAGTCTGAGCGCATTTATGAGATAATTGCTAAGTTATCAGTATTAAACTATTATTAACACTTTTAAAACGACGCTAACTTGACAGCTCTCAAAAATATTATAATATTTGCCCGCGGCCTGCAATAGAGCACTTTCCTCTCTTGGTTTGAAATATATTATATCATAACAATGACACATTTGGTTCTGTCGATGAATATTCACTCAGTGGATGGATGTAGATTATCGATATGATGTCCAGTATTTTTCTCAGTGTAGATTCATTTCAAAAGGTACAAATCGTTAGCGGAAACAAATAGCAGCTTTTAACTTTTTGATGCACCGTTTAGTCAATCTTTCTTTGTTTACAAAACGGTAAAATTATGAACTTACAGAAATCATCAGAATTGTGCAGCCTTTAATGGATATTTAGAATATATTTGTAATATTATTAGGAAACATAAAGATAGAATAAAAGTTACGAAATGTTGGTACATTAGTAATTAATTACAATATGTTACATCACCATTTTTACAAATTACACAAAAGCCAAGACGTTTTCCCTAAAATCAACTTGGAAATTGCCCCTACTTCAAAGGATAATCTTAAAATTAAAGAAAACTCCAAGGATCAAGAAGATAGTTCATAAAAACCAGAAATTTATAAAATATCTTGTGAAGGTTGTTATCAGGTACAGATTGGGCAAACTTAACAATCAAATAACATTTCCCAACTATAATTCTGCCACAAGAGTGCCTATTGTTAAATTTGCATTGCCCTTCAGTTAATAACCTATTATATATTTAAAAGAAGAAATTAACCATTCTAAACGAGAGTAGGCTAAGTCACTCAAAATATGATCTCCAATAAATAGTACATTAAACAAATATTTTCCACCCTCTTTTTTTTTTATTTTCACGTTCGATTGGCTTGAAACTCTTGCACCTTGTTAATGACCCTGGAGACTGCACCTGAACATTTGAAAATAATGTCTTGTGAAAGCAAAGTTTTTTTCTTTTTATGTAATCACCACCATTAGCATTGGACTTATTTGTTTACCTACCGCAATCATCAATACAGTGTTTGGAAACCTTAGGTCATTTATAATACTGTTAACTGGTTATATATGCATATTCGATACTTTAATATGGCTTATTTTACTTTTAATAACGCTATTTCCATTTAATTAAATACAAATCCGGGATTCGCTAGATATATATCCCACCGAGCAGACTTCCCGTTCAGCCGGAAATGAGTGAACTTGTTTATTTTAAATGTATTAAACAGTATTAAAGTGTAGCACCCTTATGTGTGATAAGGACGAAGATAGTTAATTAACCTATTTTTTTTTTTTAAATTCATGTTTATGTTTAGTTATTCATGGAATTAAAATTTAGTATTTGATCTAAGCTGTCACAATTAATTTTGCAAATGCCCAAATATGATTACTGATTCAATTAACTGAAACGCATTGAAGCCGCATTGCTAACTGCATAAGAACGCATGAAGAGGAGTATGCGATTTATTTAGTAATTTGCATGAAGATCGGCATCCAATAACACGATCTGTGAGGTTTGATTTAACTGGAATTGTTAGAAATTTACCGAAAAGCGGACCACCAAAATCACTACTAATGAAGTTATTGCTCAAGCATTATTTTTGCTATAGCATCAGGGGAATTTCCATAAACTGCTACTACATTTCTTGCACTAAAATATGATATAAATGGCCGAGAAGATAATATTGATGCGCGCATAGTATCATCCATATGATATAAACCAGAATTAGTGCAAAAATGAGATTCTCACCACCGAATAAGAGTTTGCGATAGAGTGAGGCAGATTTGCAATAATGACCAATATTTTACATACAATTTGCTGTTTTCCAACGAGGCTATGTTTTATTTGGATGGTACCGTCATTTGCCATAATTGTCGATATTTGTCAATAAATAACCCTCATTAGATGCTAGAAATGCTTAATACAAAACATCCGCAAAAAACGTTAAACGTTTGAGCTGGTATTTCGAGAAACCGTAATATTTGTCCTCTTTTCATTCATGATGCACTAACTGGACAGATATATTTAAATCTTTCACGTGATCAGGTTGTTCTCAATATTGATGAAGATAGGGCATTATCTGTAAATGTTTCGTTCCAACAAGATAGAGCACTCCCCCACTATGCCCTTAATATTAGAAGCTTTTTAAACGAAACATTCCCAAACAGGTAGATTGATCGTAGAAGCTTCATTGAATGACCCCCACGGTCTCCAGATTTAAATCCCTAGATGTTTTTTTTTTTCCTTTGGGTCATTTAAAATCCGTGATTTATACTAGACGACCGCATAATCTGGACGAACTATGGCAAAAAGTAATTGAGGAACTGCAATTAATTGGTAAGGAAACTTTGGCAAATGTCATTCAAAAATTAGTTCATAGACTCGCATATACTGTCTAGAAGTGAATAGTGTTCATTTCGAAAACTTTCCTAACTGGATTTTGTTTATACATTTTTCTTGTTCTCAATGAAATTTCTATTATTAGTTTTAATTAAGTATCTTTGTCGTTATTTGACATAAGGGTGCTAAATCTTATCTACTGTATTCCTGAAGCAGGATTCTATTGAAATTCATAAAAATAGCAGAATGTTTTATTTAGAAATTAACATGTAGTAGAAGTTTATGGAAAATTCCCCTGATGCTGTAGCAATATCTTGAGCAATAACTTCATTAGTAGTGACTTGATGGTCCGCTTTTCAGTAAATTTCTAACATTTCCAGACCTTAAGTCAAACCTCAGAGATATTGATGCAAATTATTAAATAAATGGCATACGCCTTCATGCGTTCTAAGGCGATTAGCAATCCCAATCATTATTAGGACTTCAATGCGTGTCAGTTAATTGAACCACTATTAATATTTGGGCATTTACAAAATTAATTGTGACAGCGTAAGTCAAGCACTGATTCGGATATAAATATACTCATTGAATCCTCGATTTACAGTTCATTAAATGTGAAAAGTTTTATTAAAATCAAAATAGCCATATTAAAGATATTCGAATGGATCCATACATTACCTAACTCTGTATATAAGAAGGTTTCCTGTTGTATTAGCTTATTCGAAATCGATCCGCTTTTCTAGTACAAGCAAATGCGAATTTGAGATTTGGCAGTTCCATTAGGATCAAAGGAATTTCAAACGAAACAAAAAATAATTTAGAAAGTGCGCATGACCGGAATAGTCTTATTTCCGTCCAAATTAGTACCAAAATAATTGATTGATCAACTGTTAAATTCCTAAATTTCAAGGGTAGATTTCACCACATAAATCTAAGTTTCCGCCAAAACACAGAGTGGCGATTTGTAACAACGGATGAATCCGAAAAAAATTTGGCCAAGTTCATTCAAATCGCTGAGTGACAGCCTACTTAAGTGCTTCACTTGTATCTTCTAAGCTTATTCATATTGGCAAACCTATTAATAATGTAGCTAAGTACGCTTATTCATATTATGTTTTAAGTGTATTGTGCTTTATCCTCGTACGTATACACATTTATTTCATACACCCACGCTCAAAAGTAAACAAAACGTTTTATCATTCAAAAAAAAATATTCCGTCAAAAATACCATATGATTAACGACAGAATTAACCCGTAAAATTACTAGGTCACAGTTTTTCATTCGCCAAGTCTAAATCGCTACTGTAAACGAGGTCTCGATACGTATGTACAACACTATACATTTTCAACTCCCAATTAGTTATTTATAAACTGAACGTGGCGCACCTCGGCACAAACATTAAATGAGTTATTTCGTTAGATATACGAACGTACAACAAGCATTGTCTCTGCCAGTATCCATACACCACCACACGTCTGGAGTTATCCCAAAATTACGCTACACGTAATAAAGTTAGAGGATGCGTTTTTTCATAGTGCGACTGCCAATAGATGCGTCAGGAGCAACAGGTGCAACCATCTTAGAATTCAGAGGCGCGTTTTAGCCGCTTCGATATTGGGAGGAGGGCTCTGTGTGTGTTTGTATGTTATCGTTTGATGAATAAGTTAAAAATAGCAGGGTCTCTACGTAGTGGTTATTTTTCGCTTTCGTGATATTTTTGTTTTGGTTAGGGCTTTCATTGTTTTTTGTTAGATGTTCGATTGTTTTGATACAAATTTAAACGTAGATAAGTAAATCCAGGCGTGCGCAGATTGATGCAAGCCTATAAATCGCTAATATATTACTGTATTATCTGTTAATTACATAATGTAATTGTTTCTACTCGAACCATAACAGGCTACACTGAGAAAAGAGATTGCATTAAATGAAAAGCCTTATAACTTTTGGTTTTTATCATGCTCAACGAAAAGAATCCCTTTTCTCAGAAAAGTGTTTATTTTAATTGAAAGTAGCGTGCTGTTTTGTCGGAAGACTATTTTCTTCTTAAGTACATAATTAAATGGAATGCACTTTGTTTTGATTAATACTTTATAATGTCTTTATAACTTCTGTTTAAGTAAGACAATACACATTACATATTATATTGTTATTATTATGTACATATTTAACAACATATTTTATTTTCTTTTAAGCATTATTGAATTATAAACAGTATTTTAAATAAAAAAGCCGGACGTTTTGGTTTATTTGCGTGGACACGCATGTATGCATTGATTTAAAATTTTTGCTTTTTAACGGAAAATGCGAGCACCTGTATTCAAGCTGAGTGCTTTTTTTACGCGGAAGTGTTTTAATTTTATTCATGTCCTCGCGTGCATAAGTCTGAGATACACAAACAATAATAAACAAAAGTGAATATTTTTCGCGCGAGGTTAAAGAAATTCCAGAGATAATTGGAATTCTTTTAGTTAATGCTGATTTACTTATAAGCCAAGGAACTTTACAGTAGTATAGTATATAGTGTTTGAAAGTTTTAAAACTGTTATACACGGGAAAAACGATTTTATTGTTTTCAACCATTTTTCATGCATTTGATTACAGTTACGAAATTATTACTTGATTTTAGAATATTAAAAATATTCCTGTATTCAATCAAACAAATAATGTGGTTAGTAGATTTACTTGAAGCTAGCGCAGTATTTATTAATTTAACTAAATATTTACATGGAAGTAAAAATAAATATCGCATTTTATTTTCGTATAGCAGTTTCTCCCCCATATAGCACAGCAGATGAGCAGATATTCTTATGTGTAGTAGAGGAATTGTCGTATAGATGGCGCATCTCCTATTTCATTCCAGAAGCAGATAATATTTCGCACAAAATGGATGGAAACTACCATCGTAACATACTAATCTGGTATATTTACTAGAACAACATTTGATAGGAGTCATCGCCATTGAAAGGACAACTTTTTTAACAGCATACTAGAGTGCTATGGTGGTCTCTGCGACCAATTCCCAATACTACTAGGGTTTACAACATTCTAACGGCAAATCCCTCCTTAATGTATGGGTTTTTGGAGATAATTCATTTTCATTTCGATTAAAAATGATCACGGCATTTTGTTGTGTTTACGCTTAAGTCTAAAATGAATAAACGTTGTAAGAAAAGGAAAAACCTCTTGAATCAACATGCTTACGGTTTTCTGCCAACCTGCATAGTTTTTAATTTCAAAATAAAGAGAACTTGAATCAACTATCAATATCTTTCACTTAAAAGAATTAACTGTTTCAACGAAAAATATATTATTTCCGAAGAAATGCGTGAATTTAAAATTGTATTCCTTTTCAAGGAAACACCAAATCATGTTAGCCATATAGAAAACGCAAAAACTTCTGGTTTAATGCAATTCCTTTTAAATGAAAAGTATATTTCTCTCAGTGCATAAGGGACAACGTTTCTAGTTTAACCTATTACTAAAATTAGCACAATTACAAACAGTGTCATTGACAGGTACCTGCTCATTCACTGTTGTCTTTACCCTATTACTTTATCTGTAAGGTATAATTTACTTGAATAAAAGATATTATCTTTAATTATAATTTTCCAAATAATAAGAAATTTTAAGTTTTTCCTGTGTGATATTAATATTTTTCTTAGTAATATTACAATATTAAACATTTTTTTTAACAGAATTTTTTCCATTAATATTCACGCAAAACATTTTGTACATTTACCCCTATTGAGTGCGGAAAATTATCCCAAAGAGTGATTTTTACCAAGAACCAGCTCTCAGCTTGAATACAGGTGTTTGCATTTTTCGTTAAAAGACAAAAGTTTGAAATCACTCTATACATGCGCGTCCACGCAAATACACCAAAACATCCGGCTTTTTTATTTAAAATATTGTTTATAATTCAATAATATGATAACGTACTTAAAAGAAACTAAAATATGTTGTTAAATATGTACATAATAATAACCATATAATATGTAATGTGTATTGTCATACTTAAATAAAAGTTATAGAGAAATTATAAAATATTAATCAAAACTAAGGTGCATTACATTTAATTACGGTTACTTTTCGTCCAAAAGCATGTACACTGTAAAAAAAGTTGCAGTAAAATTACATGTAAAATCGTTGGTAACAAAGTTGCCTACAATTTTACAGGTAAATTTGCTTCATAAGGTAAAATTTCTACCATCTAGTAAATTTCACATGCTGATGTGCTTTTCAAAGATTGTACTGTAAAATTCGTATGTAATATTTATATGAACTCTATATTTACCGAACACTGAAGTAATTTTCATATGTATTTTTATAAAGAGAGCAAGCAACTTACCTAATTCTTTTATAGCACCTAATAGGTCATAATGAATCGCTCAACCAGGGATCAAGAATGAACACGCTTACGCGAAACCTACGATTGTTTGTGACGTACATGATATCATTGAGCCAATAATAAGTTCGACAAACGACTAGAATTATCTACGCGCACAGATAAATAATCCAATAACCAATCACACTGCGGCGTATGAATTACGTATTTTCCATGATATCTATAGTTTTACCCGCAAATTCAAGTAAAAACAAATAAATATAAAAAATCCTCATATTTTTACAGCAAAATTAATAGTTCACTAGTAAAATTACTTTTAAAGTGCACTAAATACCCCAAAAAATGTCAATTTTACACTTTTAAGTAAATTTTGAGAGTAAATACAAAATTGTACATGTTTTTTCCTGTATTTTCCTTTTGAATTTTTGTTACATCTTAAACTTACATGAAAAAGCTATAAATTTTACCGAAATTTCTTTTTCCATGTTAAATATCCTAGAAAAAACATGTAAAACAAAATTTACATGATTTATTGTGGTAAATTCACAACGTTATTACATGTAATATTCCTGATTTACCATGGCAAAATTACTGTAATTTTTTACAGTGTAGTTTACGAAGAAAATAGGGTTCCGGCAAAACAGCACGGTACTTTCAATTAAAATAAACACTTTTCTGAGAAAAGGTATTCGTTGAACCTGATAAAAACCAAAAGTTATAAAACGTTTTCATTCATCTAAATAGGATTTTCGAAATATTTTTCTCGGCAAAAAAAATTAATACAAATATCGTGCGTTAGGTCATTTACAGCACTGGAATTCTTGAAATTGAATTCTCGCGCCGTAAATGACACCTATCACACTCTACTGTAAATAACTATTCCACACCGCACTTCATAAAACATTAGTATCTTCACCTTTTTCTTCTTCGTTAGAATATATTTTTTTATCGTGCTTTCTCGAATCACAACTTAATCCAATAGAAAGTGTCCATGATTAATTAAATTTTCCTTCAGTCTATATTAAATATTCTGCCATTGGGTCGCCTTCTATCCTGATGGTAGCAGTTAAACTACAAATCAACAGCATCATCAGCGGCATTTATATTTGATTCAATATATAACCACTGCAACATATCATCCTTCTTAAAATGTTCAAATTGCACTGAACACACTCATCTTTGACTTTGACAGAAGAAATTGGCTGCTTTTTGCAATTTTTCCCCTATCATGAGGTATCTACATGATAGTTATTAGTTTCAAAACGTAAATAGTAATTAATTCTTATAAATTTTATCGGATAATTGGTAGATTTCGACACATAAACTAGATATTTTTGAATAAAGAATACTAGGATTTACATTAACCAAACAAAAAAACAAGATCATGCTGCAAGGCAAAAACGAAAGCCTGATATCTGATTTAATTCAACATTATGTTTGTATAATTAGTCAAAAAGGACGACGCTGTTCGATTGCTTCTTGATAAGGAAAAAGGCAACTTATTACCACAAAATTGCGTTGAAGAAATTTACGAAACGCAGAACGAAAACCTACGCCTTTTCGACGTAAAAGAGGCTTCTATATATATTGTTCTTGGCATTAGGCGTTTCCTGCCTTAGTTCATCTTTACGCGAACACGTATATGTCTAATCTAAATAGAGTGGAAGAAAATGAATTTATGGCCATGCTATAACGTCTGGATAATCCCGAAAGCCACTAATAAATAATTTCTTATAAGATAAAGGGGTTTAAAATGTACTATTATTAAAGAAACAAGAGAATCAGCTGTTTTCAATTTTGCTACATGTTAATATGATTTTGTTTATTTTAGATACGTCTCGTTCGATTTCTATCCACATAGCGCAATTATAACATCTGATTTTTGTTTTTCCAACACCAGAAGCACTCCTGTCTCTGGTTTAAATTTAGCTCAGAGTCGAATATCCAGGTTTAATCAGAATTAGAAGTTCAGGAGAAAACATTCTCCAACGTTTATAAAATTAGACAAAAGGAATTCCTGTGGAAATAAGCATGCACATGCATATCTAAAACGGACTCGTTGACAAACAAATCGTGAAGATTATTATCCCTAAAGTCTTTATCCTTCATTAAGAAGTCGAAGAAACGTTTTCGGCGAACATTAAAACACATCCCGTAATAAAATTCTATTTATATTTGTCAATTTTTGCGTTACGACCCAAAATTGTTAGTACCCACACGCATTTACGCTATAATTCATATTTTATCTTCTGTGGCATTACGTAAATCTATATCCGAATAATTTTCGCAGTTCTGTTGCGTTTTCAGAAAGCTCGACGCTTACCTTCTTTCAACGATTATCCAAAAGCCTCCTTTTTTTCTCGTGGATTTCGATTCTTCACGCACTAACAGTTATTGTCACACGCTTATATACCGTTTCAATTGTTTCGTTTCGTTCGATTTGATTGGCCGAGATCGTTGGAGACTTTCGGGCGAACACCCCGTCTGTTCGCCAGTACGGTGAGGCGCGTTTGACAGCCGCAGAGCGGAATACTTAAGTCAAAGATGAACGAAGCACGCTTAGTTAACTCCGAATAACGTGGTCAGAATCCTAATGACGGTCCTGCTAAAGTCGTGGCGAAAATCAATGGCGTAGATGCTTGAGGACTCAACTTAAGTAATTTAGGTAGTTTATAGATCGAAATAGCCGTATTGAGAGATGTTATAATAATAATAATAGTTTATTGTCATGACCAATTACAATTGGTATTGACATTGTCATTCATGAATACATGTATAAACTTATATATTAAATATAAAAATTCCATATATATATTATATTAATAGATTAAAATAAACAATGTAAAAATGTAAATGGGACAATACATCACATAAGAAAATGGTATTAAAATACTCGTCACACTGTTGAAAATTTTAACACTTTTTTGACTAATTTAATAGTCAGGAGAGGTCCACACTCTTTTCGTGTTATTTTGTCGAGAACTATAGAAGTTTAAATTTGACGAGCAAAGATAGTCAAGTATTGTCTATTGCTAAGGGTTATTTGTCGAACTGACACGTGGAATTATAAAATACTTCTAGTCACATTTTATTTGATCTAGACTAGACAAATTTACTAGCTGTTTAACTAAATGAGTGCGATCTATTGGGTGTTTTAACACCATTTTCTAAACACAACGTCTTTTTAATATGCAACTCCTATTTCTTAGTGCTATAATATTCTCTCTTTAAGACGTTTTCTCAATTATAAATATGCAAAACCACTCATTCACAAGTTTTGGTTTCAACTAAACGTACCAATTTTAAAATGATTTTTGAGAACCATTATAAATTAAGTGAATGTTTATGCTATTTGATTCAAGTCTAAACTAATTGCGTAAATAGATGTTCCCAATACATCTTTAAGATGTTGAAATTTTTTATGCCCACTGGAATTAACGTTTAATAACACGAGGTTACACTTTACAAGTCAGTCACATTTGGTGGTTTGTTTGGATATGTTAATACGGAGAATCAAACACGAAAACAGATACACGTGCAATGCAGGTGGTGCGTATAATGCAATACTGTATTAGAATAGGTGGGGTTTCTATATTTCTATCCGAGGGAAAAATTCTGATTGGTTGACGCTTCTGAATGTCTAGAAACATAGTCAATCCTCATATCTGAACAAAGAATTCACACGAAATTCTAGTAATTTCTGTCTATAAATACGCGTAGTCAACTCGTCTGGCAAAGTTTGGAAAAATCAACACTAAATATTTGACTAGCGCAAAATTAACGCCAACACCGTAATATTTCAACAGTGAGTCAGTCACATTTGGTGGTTTATTTGAATATGTTAATACGGAGAATCAAACACGAAAACAGATACACGTGCAATGCAGGTGGTGCGTATAATGCAATACTGTATTAGAATAGGTGGGGTTTCTATATTTTTATCCGAGGGAGAAATTCTGATTGGTTGATGCATGTCTGAACAAAGAATTCACACGAAATTCTAGTCATTTCTGTTCTATTCAATACGCGTAGTCAACTCGTCTGGCAAAGTTTGTAAAAATCAACACTAAAATATTTAACTAGCGCAAAATTAACGCCAACACCGTAATATTTTCAACAGTGCACAAATGAATAAATGAATATAAGCCAACTAAATATCTTTGTCATTAAAATATTCATCTAGTGAGTAGTAGCACTGTATATACAATATATTAAAAGATGAAAATCACAATGTAAAAATGTAAAAATGTAAATGGGACAGTACATCACATAAAAAAAATGGTATTAAATACTCGTCACAAATGAATATAAGCCAACTAAATATCTTTGTCGTTAAATATTCATCTAGTGAGTAGTAGCACTTCCGATTCAACATACGTTTTGTTGCTCCTTAATGTAGTGAATTTAAGTGTTTATATATAATTGGTAATTTGTTATATGCTTTTATTGCTAGATACTTTGGGCATTTTTCACTAAACTTAAGACGGTGTTTTGGAATTTCAAATATATGCGCATTACGTGTTTCATAAAACTGTGTATCAAGTCTGTTCCAATTTTTTTACATTCTGTTTTGCATAAACCAGTAAATTCCAAATAACTATACATGGTACAGTCATTATACCCATTTCTATAAAAATGTCTCTGCAACTAGTTCTAGGAGTAACACCTTTCATCATACGAATTGCTCTATTCTGTGAGCGAAAAACCTTATAGAATTACTACTGGTTCCCCATGCAGTTATTGCATATGAAATTATTGCATGAAAATGAGAAAAATAGTACATTTTTAATATAGAGGCATCTACTACACCCTCAACCTACTCAATACAAAACAGATTGGAGCCAATTTTTTACATAATAATTTATGTGATCAATAAAGTTTAGATTGCTGTCAATTATTAATCCTAAAAATTTTGTATTCTCAACCTGAGCAATGCTAGTTTTACCTATTTTTACTAAATGAGAAGCAATTCTATCCTTTTTGTAGGTTTAAATTCTACGCATACAGTTTTTGTTAATTTAAATGTAGATCATTATTTTTAAAATACGTAGATAGATTCGTTACAGAATCACTAGCTGCAGCGCCCAAATTTTTAACATTTTCTGTACAAACCAGAACTGACGTATCATCGGCAAACAAAATGGTATCTGGTCTTACTAAATCATTTACATACAAAAGGTACAGGAGAGGTCCCAGAACACTACCTTGAGGTACACCTGTTTTAGTACATAAATAATGTGAGTGTGCTCCATCTACCTCCACGTAATGTAATCTTTCATTCAAGTAGTCTTTAAACCAATTCCAGGCTATTCCTCTAATACCATAATTATACATCTTTTCTAACAAAATTTCACGATTCACAAGATCAAAAGCCTTACTCAAATCTAAAAATATTCCAACACACGCATTACCATAATCAATGGCTGCGTTCAGGGAGTTACGGCGCTGGAAGCGATAACCGCTAGCGCTGTGACCGGCGCTAGAACTCCCTGAACGGGTCATATGAGTAGCTTTTGCTGGCGCATGCTCTTTGCTTACTTATTCAGTGTGTTTGATAGCGGCGTTTTCAGAATCGGACCATATGTTGAAAGGTTAGGTTGCTTGCTCAAGCGTTTTTTTAAAATTATATCACAAAACTAAACGTTCGTGTTTAATCTTAGACAACGATATCTTGTTACACATATAAAGGGATAAGAAATTGTACACAACAATTATTTTAATCACAAAACTATAAGAAATAAAAACAACCACCGTAATTAAAACTTTAAAATAAGTTTTATAGAGTAACATATTTTAAAGGTATCACTAATATGATCGTTCACTCTTATAATATCTGTATTTATTAATCCAGGTGATTTTGTTGCTGTTTAAGCATAAATTATAGATAAATATAACCTTATCGGCAAATATTCAAATAAATATCTAGGAAAAAAGCATTAAAGAATTTGTGATGCGTGAATTTTTATATGTATTCGTAAACTGTTGATTTTATAATTTCACAAAATGTCCATGTAATAAAATGATTTCCCTTGATCTATCTAAAAATTGTAGTTTCTGTATTTATAATATTTATATTAACCTCTCTGCGTGTTATATTGTTTCCATTTCACTTTATTCATCATCACTTTAATAAAAAAGCAATAAAAAGTTGATATTACCACAATTACTTAACAATTTCACGTAGTTCACACGCTTTACAAATTCATATTTGAATGTTTGCCGGTCATCCCCACTTTCCACTGGATGATCTAGCGGGCGACCATATTGCCCAGCGAAAATATTTTCGCTAGAAAGAATGGCGCCGCTAGCTCCAGCGCTGGATCTAGCGGCCGCGTTCAGGACGCCGCTCGATCTAGCGGAGCTCAGCGCTGGCAGCGCCGTAACTCCCTGAACGCACGGAAGTTATCATTATAGCATATCCAAAAACTTGTTAATTGCAGAAAATAGTGTTACGACCACGACCTTTACGATCATGCATTGCATCTTTCATTCAAGTAGTCTTTAAACCAATCCAGGCTATTCCTCTAATACCATAATTATACATCTTTTCTAACAAAATTTCACGATTCACAAGATCAAAGCCTTACTCAAATCTAAAAATATTCCAACACACGCATTACCATAATCAATGTTATCATATAGCATATCCAAAAACTTGTTAATTGCAGAAATAGTGTTACGACCACGACCTTTACGAAAACCGTACTGATTGTTATTCAAAATGTGAATTTTTTAGAAATTTAATAATCGTTTTGCTACTAATTTTTCAATTATTTTTGAGAACGTGCTTAACAATGAAATTGGCCTATACCTAATTCTCAGCGCCGAAATAGACCCCCCCCCCCCCCCTTATGCAATGTTTTATTTTAGCTATTTTTAATTTATTAATAAAGATTCCTCTCAAAAAGAGCTATTAGTAATTTCGACCAAAATAGATCCAATTTCTTCAACACATTGCTTCAATAGAAATTAACTAATACATCATATCCGCATGAATAAGAGTTTTTTAAGTTTAAAATTATATTTTTTCATTTCTCTTCAGTTACTGGGCTACTAATATACTTAAAAAAAGAATCCACAGAAAAAGTAAAATAAAATTCTAAGACTAAAAGTTTTTTTTTTTATGTACAGTCAAATTCAAACTCATGTCTCCCTGAAATATTATTTTTTTCTATTTTATAATTATAATGTTTTTCTGTATTTGCATAAAACGTGTCCTTATTTCATTAAGCGCTCAATTTTCGTAAAGTGCTGCCTCAGATATGTTTATATTTAAAGTGAATTCCATTAGCTTTCCCGAGGCCTTGAGAACGTCGCTGATTATTCCATGACAAAAAAAAGTCTACACATGACATTGCGTATTATCGACCAATAGCCCTCAGCTCATGCTTTTCTAAAATATTGAGTATGCCAATGTTTAATGATTAGTGAGTCTTATCGATAGAAATAACATAATTTCGGATAGGCAGCATGGCTTCAGGCGGATTCACTCGACAATTACGAAGCATTTATTTCATTTATAAATCAAACAGAGATTGTTAGATTCTAGTCAATGTCCTACTGTAATCTTTCTGTGATTTGACGCGGACATTCGACTGTGTATGATCACAAGTCTCTTAGCAAATTTATTGTTTATGGCGTGTCGATTGTTTTCGGTCATATTTGTCTGATCGTGTTCAATATGTGTAGGGTATCTTTTAAGTCGAGAAAAGCCTATCAAATACTTCTATTCCTCTACTTTGCCAACATTACCTTGGTGTTCCACATGGATCGATTCTGGGTCGGTACTATTCCTTCTTTCTATTAATGAATAGTCGAATTTATTGACTTTTCTTTGTTTTTTTTTATACGCGGACGATACTACTGCTGTAGTTTCTGGGATTGATCCGGCGCAGATCCGTGTGACCGTGCGAACACCTTATTGATGGAGCTCGATTAGTGGTTTAGTTGTAATGGACTCGGTATTAATGGTTCAAAAACATTCTTCATGTTTTTTCGTGCCCCTCAGTCCAGAGCTGATTTTAATGTGGATATTTGTTTGAACGGTGAGTTTCTGAAGAGTCAAAGCTCTATTAATTTGCTAGGGGTTCAGTTGAACGAGTCGCTTGGCTGATATTCGCATTGCCGTAAGCTTATAGAAATCCTAAACTCCTCGTGTTTCCTAATTAGGAACCTTAAATGTGCGGTTGGGAGAGATTGTTAACATTTTATTATGGCCAAGTGTTCTTCAGAATAACATATCACGCGCATGATGTTTTTATGGCACAAATATATCGGTGCCATTGAATCCTGTAAGCCATTCTTTAAGAAATTTAGTATCGTATCTTTGCCTTCCACATATATTCTGGAGATCCTTGCTCACACTTTTGTCAATCGGGACAACTTTCCCTTAAATTCTGATTTTCACTCCTATAACACAAGGAGTGGATCTAACTTCCGTTTCCCGTTGAGTAGGCTTCTTGTAACTCAAAGGTGTCCCATTCCTGCGGGCCTACGCCTTTTTAATTACTTACCAAGTGCCCTTAAATGTATTGACTCCTTGAAGGTGTTCAAGACTAGATTACATCAATTATTGCCTCCAGATACATCACACACAATCAAATGATACTGAACGATTAGTAAATTTGACAATAAAACAGAATAATATGTATTAAAATATGGAGATCATATTCCCAAAGTTCTGGCCTTCCTACCTTTTCCAATCATGTTTGCAATACCTATTATTGCTTTACAAAAAAACTGTGTCTGCAATAGCTCTCTTATTGATATAAAGTTGAGCGGGTATCTTCAAATACTTCAATGCAACAAACATTATGTCAATATGTTTGACATTAAAGGAAATTCTCATCCATACACAAAAAAATAATTACTCAATTTGAATATAAATGCATCACATTGAATATAACATAACTTTCTATATAAGCAAGAAGATAATGTATTCATATTGAGAATAAAATTTGTTCAGTTTTCCAAACCCGTGAATTTGTTAGACGAAACAATTTTTTAGTTCAAATGTAATCAATATACTAAAATCATTATGAACATATAATATTTTCACCACAAAAATAGTTATTTTAGATTTGAGTAAATAGATTTTCTCAACTGGAAACTATCATATTTATGCCTTAATAATTTATGTACATTTGATAGAAGTATATAAAAGTATTATTTGAAGTATTGCCATTATTTGCTTCCAAAATATAAGTATATTGAACTGATACAGAACTGAGAACTGAGCAGAAATTAAATATAAATGTTGAATGAAATAACCAAAAATCAATTATTATTTATTCATTTTCTTATGTGCGTAAATTTCTTACAGAAGTTTCACATTAAACCATCACCTAGCCGCAGTTACGCCACTGCTCCTCAAACCCGTAGGTGTTTCGTTAACGCATCGTACGCCCTACGTTTGCAGGACGATCTCGCACGGTTATTTTGGACGCATGACGTCTCGACGCACCGTGGATCGTCCACTAGCGACGCCAACTAGACGGAAAAATGTGTGTTACTTCGGTATGCCGCGTATGTTATTAAAATTTTCGCTTGCCGAACTCGTGCAGGCAATTTCTACTCTACAAGGAAGGTGCGAGAGTCACTTTTCCGTTAATAACGCAGAATTATAAGTAAAAATACCGATAAATAAGGAAGTATTTCATCGTATAATTTTACAATTCGTTAGAAGATGCAAGTATACCGATAAAAAATGTGAAAAAATATGAAATTACAGCGTAGTTGCTGTAAGAAAAAAAAAAACTACAGTAGCGCCATCTGTCTGTTAGAATGAAATTTTATAATTGATTTTTGGGGAAAGATGACCGGAAACTGTATCTTACTGAGATATTTGCATTCTTAAAATAATAACTAGAGACCGGATTACATGCAAAGTGCATATATTTTATTTTTTGCATATCTTTAATTGTAGTCTATATGTACACGTATTACACTAATTGAAGTTAATTAGCGCTAATTAGTGATTGCATATATTGCATATTTAGGCATTTCTATGCATATTTTTACAAAAGTTGCCTATATTGCATATTTAAGCTTTTTCTTATCCTTTCTATTAGTAAAAATTCCTAGTAATTCTTAATGTAGATCGACAACCGACAATTCTCAGAACGATAAATCTTTTACATTGGTTTCTCTAATACTTTTTTCCAAGAACTGCACGTGTTTAATTTCGCCTAGCAGAAGGGATGTGGTAAATACGTTTTATTATTATTAGTACCCAAATAAACTATTCATTCATTGAATATCTTTGAGCGAAACAGCATGTAATTGTGTTACGTTTTTAAATACTGTGCGTACATACAATGAGTATAGCGAACAAAATTTGTTTATGGATTAAGCCATATCCTGAACTGGTAAAGGATGGCGACAAAATATTTTGTCGAGCCTGCAGTAAACTGGTAAGTTTAATTTACTAAAAGCTTTACAATTGTTTTTAAATTCTTTAATTTTTGATATAAAATGACAATTGTTGTTGTAGGTGCCTTCTGAGAGAAAATACCTGATTGATCAACACGCTAAAACTCCATCACATATTGGAAAATGCGAAAAACTAAAGCGATCCGCATGTGTGCAGCAATCTATACGTCAATGTGTAGCATCAACTTCACGAAACTCAGAACAAGAATAATATAATACGGATCTGTGTAACGCATTAATTTCGTCTACCATACCATTAGCAAGATTAAACAAAGTTAATTTGAAATCATTTCTGCAAAAATATTGCAAACATAATATACCTGACGAAAGTACCTTACGAAAAAATTATGTCACATCTTGTTACCAGCAAACAATAGCAGAAATTCAACAATGGTAGGGAATAATTTTATTTATATCATGGTAGATGAAAGTACGGATAAGTGTGGCCGTTATATTGCCCATTTGTTAATAGGAATTCTTCATGAAGATATCGTAGATAAATCATATTTAATTTATTGTAAAAAACTTCAAAAAACAAATAATGTGACAATTGCCCAAATCGTTCAAGAAGGTTTATCAAATTTCTTTTTACCTGGAAGTATACCTTGTGAAAAAATTTTACTAATGTTGTCCGACGCTGCACCATACATGATAAAATCCGCGCAAAATTTAAATTTTTTTTATAGTAAAATTGTTCATACCACTTGTTTAGCTCATGGGTTCAATCGTGTATCCGAAGACATTAGGAATCAATTCCCTTTGATTAATGATTTAATTAGCAATGTCAAAAAAAGTATTTTTATCCAATTTTATAAGGAGCGACTTCCCGGTGTTAAGTTGCCTCCTAAACTGATTATTACGAGATGGAGTACATGGTTAGAGGCTGGAATTTTTTTCGCCGATAATTTTGAAAGAATAAAAAATGTAATTCTTGAAATCACTGCTGACTACATTGCTCTAGAAAACTGTAAAAAGATAGTAACATCAACAGAATTGCTGCAAAACCTTTTGTATATTAAGTCAAATTATTAAGCTTTTTCAATTCCATTCGTAAACTAGAAATGCGAGGGATGTCGCTCTCGGAATCAGTCCAAATAGTAGACGAATTTGATATGCTATGTAAGAAGGTTAAGGGTACAATAGGTTATTCTAATTCGATAAATTTAAAAAAGTGATAAATAAAAATGCGGGGTATTTGAAATTGAAGAAAGTTAAGAAAATTTTCGTAGGTGAAACAGTAAACGATTTCGACTTTAATTTTAGTTTAGAATGTATTGCAAAGTTAAAAAATGCACCAATTACATCTGTGGATGTTGAAAGAAGCTTTTCTATTTCGAAACATATGTATTCTGATAGAAGACAAAACTTTCTTTTACACAATTTTGAAAAACATTTAATTATAAATTGTTTTAGAAATATGTTGTGAAAAAATTTTGTGCAATAAAGTTAATGTTTAAATTTCTGCTCTTATTTATTTTATGTAAAAATTTTGCATATTGTCGCAATTTTTTTGCATATATGCCCCAGGTTTACACATATTTTCTCAAAAATCGATGCATATATGTGCGCATATATTCCAGTTCTTCTTTGCATATAATCCGGTCTCTAATAATAACAATAATAACTTAGGACTTTATGTGTCGGAACACAGCGAGCCTCTGAGAAGTGTTGTCCGAATGGTCACCCAACCACCCACCAGTACTGTATATTGCTGCTTAACTCGCAAGATTGGCAATGATTGGCATTCCTTCTCAGCCATACTGCCGGCATTCTTAAAATAATTAACAAATAATAATTATTATTCCCTATATAATAAATGAATCCCTAATGCTCAGATTCACTAGCAATTAAGACATCAAAAATGTAAATAAATATGTAATTGTCTTTTAATTAATTAATTTTTGATATGAATGCGATATGATCAAACCGCAATATTTTTTTATACCTACTAAACGATCTTTTCAACGCCGACTGACGCTCTATTCAACACTATTGCTTTAGTAAAAGGCTGAATACTATGCCATTTTCCTCGAAATTCCCTTCTAGAATGTTGCAGATGGAAACTTAAACTTTCCAGCATTATTTTCGAGTAGTCGCTCAATTGTTTGTTTCATTTTTAGCCTTAAATAGCGCATCGATGCTTTTTAATTTGTACATAGCTTCGTCTGCTAGCAAAATCAACTTTAACTCTCAAGTATACAGTAGTCGACAAAATTAAATTTTATTACATTATGCGTCAAATAACGTTGCAATACGTATCGATGCCAATGTTGAAACGGTATTGGGCATGAAGCATGTGGTGTGGAGACACGGCTATATGTCTGTTTCTATTTTAAAAGGGCGCGCTCTTTCCTATCCTCTGCTTTCCTATACTTATAGTTAAATTTTGACGAAAAATAACATAGAAGCAAATCTGCAAGTTCCTATAAATCCCAGCACTAGTAAGCACGAAGAATTTTTTTTAAAACTGTGGCAGAGTTCCTTAAAAATTATTTTGGAAATCCATAAACAAATACATCTAAACGAAAAATACTATTTGTAAACATGATAGCATGAAATTATGCCTCCAACTTTAAGAAAATTATTTTAGTCCCAACAGAACTAGAGTAAAAGAGTAGGTTACAAAAGGAAGAACACTTTTATCATAATTAATTATTACACATCGTGGCACGTATCTAGTTAGTGCACACAAGTTTGTAACCACGCCTTTATCTCCAAACCAAAACCCTATGATATCACCAAAATCATTTTACAAAAACACTCCAGTCAATCCAGGTCATTCCAAAGGCGAAAGCATCACACTAACACGCACCATCCGAAGCCTACAAGTTGTGCTAATTGTTGCAGATGTCCAAGACATCGGCAAGGCAAAAACACTGCCACGACTTCCAAGAGAAGATGGCCAAGAAACGCGAGAAGGAGTTCTGGCATCAGCAGACATGGGACGGCCAAGTCCAGTACTACAAGAAGTGGGACAAAGCCAACACCAAGCATGACGATTGGACCTCCCCTCGGTATTACGAATCCAACAACGAGCTCATCGAAAAAGTTAAAAAGAAGCGAGATAAGGAGGCGAACCTCGAGAAGAGACGCGAGAAATTGAAGAAGTTGCTGGCTGAAGACGAGGCGAGCTACGAAATCGAAATCATGCTCCAGAAGGCTAAAGACGAGCACGTGAGGCAACAGCAGAGATTCGAAGAAATCCCTACCGAGTTATTACAAGGGGTGAATGTTGCTATGAAGTTGGAAGAAGACGATAAGAGGAGAAGGGAAGCAGAGCTTCAACTGTACCACCAGTGGAGGAACAATAATCCCTTGGTTAGGGAAGCTGAGAGACGCAAGGGTACTAAGGATCTAAAATTGAGCTGGTTGGATCAGCAAATCGAAAAGCGGATGAAGAAGGAGAAGGAAGAAGAAGACTGCAGGCGCATATTGAAGGAAAGGAACAAGAATATTGAAGAGCAAAAGAAAAAGGAGGCTTTGATCTCTGAAGAAATCCAAAAGAAGAACAAGGAGCTCCAAGAATATTTAGTAAAGCAAATGGAGGAAATTACCTTAAGGCAGAAAGCTAGCGAAGATCTCCAAGAGGAAGAAAAGGTAGAGTTACTTAAACAGCAAGAAATTGCCGAGTTAGAAGAGAAAATGAAAACAGAAGAAGCCAGACGTAGAGATAGAGAATGCGCCTTGTACAATCTGAGGCAGCACAAAATGAAACTGAAACGCATGGCTAAGGGAATCGAAGAGAATCTCGACGCAGAGACTGGTTTGATCAGGGAATTACTGAACTCTAAGGTAACTGAACGAATACGAAATCAGAAGAAGAAAGAGGAGGTGAAGCAAGCTCTCGATCAGTTTTTAGAATACAGCAGAGAGCAGAAACTCCTTGAGAAGCGCAGACAAGAATATTTGGACTTCCTTTTCGATTCCGAAGCCAAGGCTACGTACGAGAAACAAAAAGATATATGGGACAAGGAGGAATACGCCAGGAAAACATTGATAAAGGACGTGATCGATACGATAAGCGATCAAATCAAAAATAACATAAAGAAAAATAAAGAGAAGCAGAAGGAATTGCTGGAAGAACGCGAGAAAATGTTGGAGGACGTTGAGAGATACGAGAAGGAACTAGAAGAGAACAAAAGGATCGAACAAGAAAAGAAGGAGATGATTAAGAAGGAATTGACAAATCAGATAGCCGATAAGAGACTTAGGGAAAAAAGATTAAAGGGATTTGAGAAGAGAAAGATCGATGTCGAATTGGAGAACATCAGAAAGGAGGAAGAGAGATTGAAGAAAGAGATAGCGAAGATCCAAAAAAGCCACACACCTTTAATGTATGCCAGGAAGAAGCCGTGGTACTGAGAAGGCTATTTTTGGATTTTGGGAAGAAAAAGGAAATTCTGTGATTAATTTTTCGTGTGCCTTAAGCTTTTATATACTTAATGCTTGTTATGAAATATTTTATTAATTACGATTTTAGATGTGGTTGATTTTGATGCGTCACCAATTTATTTTGGTTGAGTTGATTAAATAATTGAGAAATTTTATAGATCGAAGACTTTGTTAGATTAGTTTTAACTATTAACATTTATATTAATTTGTTTAACGAAAAACTTGCACTCTTTTTGTAGAGAAATAAATACAATTGAAAACGAAAAACCACTTTTTTAAATTTTCAGGATAATTGACAGAAAACATATCCCTTATGTGGATTGTAGAGGTTATACATTATATTAAGAAATAAAATTCAGTGAAATAAACGCTTTTGTTATATTGTACATATGTGCATTTGTTTTACAGCTAGAATAAAAAAAAAATTGTACACAAAATGCATCTCTCTGGTTTTTGGTCTTCATTAACTTTTACAATCATTATTTTTGCCTCATTGTTGTACCAAAACAAAAAAAGCATTTTAAATGAGTAAGTATTTCCAGGTAGGTATATATATAAGGTGATATACGTGTCAATATATGCGACAAACTTTAAGAGCTGATTCCTGAGGTTATTTTGATCATAAAAGTTCATATGAGTATATGTCCAAAACGGTTTGGTTTTGAAGTTATTGAATGTTTAATAATAAATTATAAACTATGACTAACACGATATAATATCACAGTTGGTTCTTCAAAAACTATTCTGTTGAGAGGGAATTGTTTATTTTTCATTTCAATATTTGTCAATAGTTGTCAGAGTATTCATTCAGTTTATTGCCAGTTTCTGTTTTCTAAAATGAATTACACGAATGCTGAGATGTGTGATATGCATTTCGTTTACGGTCTTGCCAATGGAAATTCGAGTGCTGCTAGACGTATTTATGAAGAACGATACCCGAACCGTATCATCCCGCATCATTCAATATTTGCCCGTCTTCACCAACGTCTTAGTGAAACGGGAAATTTTAAAAAACGGACGACTGATAACGGGCACCGATCTGCAGTGAGAACTCCACAAGTTGAAGAATGGTGGTACAGATAATGGTGCTAAAGCCAGTATGGTCGAATTCGCAAAAACAAGGTCTATTATAATCTGCAAAAATATACAGGCTGTTCCGTTTACATAAAAAAAAATAGAGGGAATTTCCGGTTGAACTGGAAGTACAGTCACAAAAACAAAATCGAAATTAGATGTATTATATTTCATTACACCTACCTACAAAGTTTCATCAACACTATTCTCTCCGTTTTAAAGTTATTTGCTTTGGTTCCATACTTTATCCCGACTCTGTATTGCTGAAGATGCAATAAATAGCTGCGAAATACGTATGCAATAAAAAAAATTATACTAAAATTCGATTGTTTGTGAAAAAGTTGGACCTTATCATTTGACTGTAAAAATATTAATTTCTATTAAAAATGTGCGGAGAACATCGTTTATATATTTTTTCTACCAATTTATACACGCCATGTGTATGTAAGCGTTGTTACGAAAAGAATTGGAACGTTGTTCTAGGTTAAAGAACTTTTAGCATTGACTTGTCAGTTATGCAAATGAAGTGAATGAATTACTAGCAATGTTAGGTGTATGATGACCCAGTTTATGACTCATAAGCAACACTGGTAATCTATAGAAAAAAAAGATCGTGATTAATGATTGCTATTAACTGCTCTAAAAAGAAAATGGGGCAAATTTATGAAAGATATTTTTCGTTTAAATGGGTCTGAGGTGTCCATCGATTTTTGCAAAATTTCTCCAAATTGTTAGGTAACTAAAAATTTTTGCTGTAACTTATCAATTTGCCATTTCTAATAATAAAAACTTTATGATTTATTGTAAACATTTTTGAGTGGAAATAAACCAATAAAGTACACATAACAGGTGTATTTTATTTGTTACTACCAATAAGATATTTTGAATAAATAAAATCATGGCTTGCTAGAGGATAAATTTAATTGATCATTTTGTACAAAGGAAAACACATCTTAGACATCAGGTAGGTATTAGATTTTGAATAGAGAACAGTAGCGACGTTTTCACTTTTTTGAAATAATATTTTGGCAGTTTTTTTGCAAAAAAAAATCTTATGTAAAGTGTATAAGTATTGTTAAGCGTCATTTAGAGATTTTAGAGAATGAATGTCCATCTAAAAAATGAAGGAAAAATGCAATATTGCCATTTGAAAAAAAAAAAAATACATGGTGTCAAAAGGGCCAGCTCCAACGAAGGACCTTGATGAACCTCGCCTGGCCTCTCACGCCCGAGTGGCTAGAGACCCAGGCCAATATTCATTTCCTTTGGGCGTCTACCTCGTTTTGGACGCTTACACAGTCCCAAATCAGCTTAGAGTCCACGCTTATGCAACTAATCGCTTTAGGTGTGGATTGGCTGTCAGAGAAAGTAGCGACGCTTTTACCTAGCTCGGTACTTCTATCTTTCCATTTCTTTTCCGTTTTAGAGCCGTCTGTATACCAGTTTGAGCCCGCCCTTACTGGAGTACAAATCTCCCAGTCCTTCTTATCTGGTACTTATTATAACTTGATATTTTCTATCTAGGTTAAATTTTTGAGCCTTGGCATCACTTGGCATTCCTAAAAGGGGTGCCTCCTTGAGTTCATCTAACAGTTTTTTTTTTTATAGTCAGTTTATAGCCAGCGATTTACCTACTCTAACGACTTTTGTAAGGTCGTCAGCATATCCCAGGCAATGAAATCCCTTTCCCCGGTCAGCTTCCGGATAAGGTCGTCCACTACGGTGGTCCACAGCAAGGGAGGTAGAAATCCACTCTGCAGGTAACCTTCTCCCCCCTCCGCTTTGATGGTAGCGTCACCAGTTGTAGATGTGATTATCCTTTTTCCCAGGCTTTTCTCCGTAAAGCCGCGATAAGTGAATTTCTGGTGGCATTGTTAAATGCTCCCTCGATGTCCAGGAAAGTCGTCATGGCTATCTCTTTGTCTTCCATTGACTTTGCAATTAACCTGTTGAGGTCATCTAATATCTCTACCTATCTGGCCACTCAATTGAACCTCTTAGACTTATCCATTTAGACATCCTCTGTAGGCTTTCTCGGTCGATATGCATATTGTCTATCACTGACTGGCTCTTCTCTCAGCGCGGTGTCTCTTATGTACCTATTCACCAACCTTTCAAGGGTTTTGAGTAGAAAATAGGATAGGCTTATCGGTCTATATAACTTTGGCGTTTGATCGGATACTTTACCCATCTTGGGTAGGTATGCTACCCTCACTTTTTGCCATGCAATTCGAACATATCCCCAGGCTATACATACTCTGAAGATTTGGAGAGATGTGGCGTCAGTACCTCTATCCCTTTCTAAAGTAGGGCAGGGAATATTCCATCCGTACCTGCAGATTTAAAAGACGAAAATCTGCTTAGTGCCCTTTTGACTCTCATGGGTCTCGTGATTTCTACGGCCAGCCTCCAGTCTTTTCATCTTGCCTGTCTGGCGCTCGATATGCTACGGCCGGCTTGCGAGCACCTGCCAGGATTTTCACGGACGAAAAATGAACCTGTAACAGCTCTTCAATGCTTTCTTTGTGAGTGCTTGTGTAGGTTTTCCATCAGTTCTTTTGATGAAGCCCACCTCGGTCGCAGCACTACCATCCATGGAGAATCTGAAAGCTTTCTCCATGAGTCCCTTTTTGCCTTACGGATTTCTTTGCTGTACTGTGTCAATTTACCTTTATATGTGTCCCATCTGTGGTCGGATTTGACTTTGTTCAATAGCCTACGAATCTCAGCTCTTAGATTTTCTAGGTTCTTATTCCACCACACTGTTTTTGCGCCTTTATAGCTTCTTGATTTTTTCTGAGCAGTTTTCCGTGTATGCTGCCTCTCTGTTCCACCCACCGATGCTGTGCCTCCCTCAAGAGACTCCCTGAGAGATGTTACATTTCCTTGCCAGTTAATTAAACATTAATTAATATGTTTTATGTTGTTTCCACAAAAGAAAAGCATTAATTACGTTGTTATGTGGTTGTTTCCAAAATTTCTGAACGCACTATATGTGTCTGATTTGGAATGACGAAACGAATAGCGAAACAATTTATGAAAAAAGAAACAAATTGGCAATAAGTAATGCTATTATTATTTATTCAAAAATTAAAACATAAACTACTGTTGCTCTTGTCTTTCACGTCGTGAAAGCAACCTTGAGCATTCGCTTCATTCATTCCTAGCTTCGCACTGCGCTCTTCGCTGGTAGCTATACAGACTAATGAAACTACATGCATCCTAAAACTAATCCAAAAGGAAGTATCATCAAGGATTGAAACACACAGGTTCTTAAATAAATTAATTTATTTTATACAGTAACACTAGTACCTAAATCAATTTGTACATAGTTTAGGAACCGTTTCGTGGACAGCTCCTCTTTAAGGACCAACTTATCTATAAGATTAACCTAACACGAATCCATTATGCTTTTTTCGCAGTTTTATTAGACACAACATCTACTTCATTGGAAAAATGAGGCCAGCTCTTGATTTCCTCGAAAAGTCTATCCCCTGGACATTCAGTATCGCTGCGCACTTGTCTATGTCCATGCAAGATGTATTCTGGTCTTATGTATCCGCTTTCCACTCCGAAATTTATGAGATTATGCACAGTATTCAGTTGCTTAATTGGTGGTAGTTCAGCTATTATAAGAAATAATGAGTAGCATTAATTAAATGAATTGTAAAACCGAAAACTACTCGACTTACTTGTCCAATCGCCGATAATGCATATCCCGATGCTTCTATTATTGTACAGAGGTGCGTGCGCTCCCACAGCAGACCATCCTCTGCCTTCGTAAGCTTTGCCGTCACCTCCTACGGCGAAATGATAACCTATATCGTTCCATCCATGCGTATTCTAAAACAGACGGGTGCATTTGAGGGCCTTCCTATTATGCAGTCAAAAAATTCGTTTGGTTTTTGACTCACCATATGGAAATCCTGCATCCATTGCATAGCTTCCACGCATTCTGAAGACGTGTTGCACGCTGGTGGAATGTAACTGTGATGGATGATGACGTAAGGCACTGGGTTTGGCATGGGATCAATTTCGACTGGTTTCATTGCACCCCATTCTTCTTTGGAGACTATTTGTAAGTCATAGGAACCTATAATTGAAGCGGAAACAATTAATGTTAAACTTTAACAGTGCAAATTTATGAACTATGGATGTAAAAAGGCATTACGTCAATATAGGTCAATTTTTAATTTTAAAGATACGCTTTTGGAATGAAATTTGAAATATACAGAGTGATTTATGTACACTTCTCACAGGAAAAATCGGGACACCAGCAATTCAGAATTTTAAAATTTCTGTAAATGCAACTTTCGGAGGACATATTCTCTTATCATAGCTATAAATCACTTAATTATGTATATTACTGGGATCAAAGGTAACGACTAGAAATTTAAAGAGAAAAATAAATATATAGAGAGAAAAAGGTTTATGTATAGAATAAACAAATCAGAGTTTAGGTGGCGGCGTTTCCTTTGGAAATACCAATGAAAAAAAAATATCTAACAGCAAAAAGAACTCTTGAATAGACGGCTTCATTTAGAAATATATATGTATTTAACTTGTTTGATGTTATGTAGAGATAATTCTTTTTTAGGAAAACATGTGGTGATGGGATTTTATTATTTAATATTATGTTACCTGTTACTGCTGCTTTGATATTAGTTACTTCAATTTATGCTCGCGAGTATTAGTTTAGCAATAGACAATATGTCAGTCAGCCTCCTCAGTTTTGGGATGTGTTTTTCACAGATTTATTGACTACACCATTATTGATGTATTAATTACTATTGCTGTTTAATATTCTTAAATATTGTATTACTATAAAGTTTCCTTCTATCTATAAAAGAATACCAAAACCAGGTTTAAGATTATCTATAATATTCTCAAATAAAGCAATTAAGTTCCCAAAGAAATTATTTAGTTTATGAACCCTCCGTTTATTGTATTTTCAGGAAATATATTTTAGCTATCGCCTGTGTAATCTGACGTCGTTGGTCTATTTTCTTGAGATACGGCCAACACTGGGTCTTTTTACAAAAGGACAGGTTTATTAACAATTATTTAAAATATTATTGGATTTATAATACATAACAAACATCGTAAGAAAGCATATTGTTCGTCAATCTCAGTTAGTGCTAAAATATTTATTTTTGAATTTGATACATTTAATACTTTTTCGTTGCTACTGCCTGAAGCTGTGTTACAGACTAAAAGTACTAGCTATATTTCAATAAAATAGAACGACATTGGACTACACAGGCGATAGTTAAAATATATTTCTTGAAAATACAATAAACGGAGGGTTAATAAAATAAATAATTTCTTTGCGAAATTAATTGCTGTAAAAATTTTGTAAATAATCTTAAACTGTTTTCGGTAATTTTTTAAAACATAGAAAAATATGTATGTAGTAATACAATATTTAAGAATACTAAACAACAACAATAATGAATACATCAATAATATAGTGTAATTAATCAATGTGAAAATCACATTGTTCAAAAACTCAGGAGACTGATTGACATATTGTCTGTTGCTAAAGCATTACTTGCGGGCATAAATCAAACTAAGTAATTAATATAGTAATAGATAATATAATTTTGAAGTCCCATGGCAAATGTTTTCTTAAATAGAGAATTATCTCTAAATAACATCAAACAAGTTAAATACATATATGTGTATTTCTAAATAGTGCCGTCTACTCAAGAGGCCTTTTAGTTGTTATGTATTTTTTTTGCATTAATATTTCGGTATTCGGTATTTCTAAGAAAACACCGCCACTGAAAGTCCAATGTGTTTATTTATTGTATAAACCTTTTTCTATATATATATTTACATTTCTGTTTAAATTTTTAGTCTTTACATTTGATCGCAATAATACACACAAAAAAGTGATTTATGGCTTTGATTGCATATATCCTCTGAAAGCTGTATTTACACCCAAGAAATTTTAAAATTGACAATTGCTGGTGTCCCGATTTTTCCTGTGAGAAGTGTACACACTAAAAAATTTAGGTAATTTTTCTTGGTAAAAAAAATAACTTTTTGATAATTTTTCGCACGGATTGGGGGTCAATGTACAGAAACTTAAATTCCCATAATTTTCCCATAATACAAGTATTTTACGTGAATATTATAGGAAAATTGATGTTAGAAAAAATCTCTAGCATTGTAATGTTACCAAGAAAAATATTAATATTTCTTGGGAAAAACTTTAAATTTCTTACAATTTGGAAAATTACAATCATTTTCAAGTGATAAGAAAACAAGCAAAGCGCGCATGTGTTAACTTAGAATGTTCTGGTTCAAATCAAACATAGGCAGAAGTAACATGGCGTTCGGCCACACGTGATTCTGTTTTCTTGTTATTTTAGAACTATTATACTGATAGTAAGTGGTATTAATTTATATTAGAAAAACTGTTTGTTGTTCTTTTAAATGCTTTAAAGTCTGTTACACACTCTACTACAATTTGAACATGGAATATATGAAACAACTTGCATCCACGTTAGAATTCAAAAGTACTGAACTTTTCTTTGGAATTCTATTTTTAAACAAATAAAGTGTGAGTAATCCAGACTACATGAAAAAATCTTCGAAAAATTACTTATATTTAGAAGTATTACTTATATTTTTATTGATGGGAATTTGACAGCGATAAAATATTTGGTTCTCATTAGAAATGACGTTGACCCTATTCTGGAAACATTTACCTTACCAAGAGAAAATGTTTGGTTCCAGCAAGATGGGGTAACAGCCCATTTTGTTGTATATGTAAGAAACTATTTAAATGAGTATGATTAACATGCATTATGTTTTTACGTACTGCTGTGGTAGACTCCCCGTTGTTCGCGAGTGTATTTTAAGTTGCATATTTTGATGTGTGTAATTTCTTCCGAGCTGAATCAATTTGCCGAGAGTTTTCACAAATTTAGATTTTATTTTTGTATAAATTTAGGTAAAGAGTTCATTATTTGATTTTATTTATTTAGTGTTAAGTTTTTTAAATTAATTCCGTTCATTAATTTGTCTAGCGTTTGCTAGTTCTGTTTAACGCTTATTCTACTAGATTTTGTCGGTGAATTGTTCGTTTGCGTTGTACGTTTTTGTAAGAAAAACAGTTGTAGAGTTTTGTCAGGCAGTTCCTTGGTCGACTGTTAACGTGAGTAGACGTATTTTTGTAAATCATTGTTGCCATTTTGTAATCCATTTTGATTATAGTAAATTTCGTTTCGTTTCTTTAAAAATTTTGTCCATCAAGGAATTCATTTTGTAATAATTGTTAATATATTGATGTGTGCACATTATAGATACAAGATCATTTATTATTTTTGTGCAGGAAGATATATTTTAGTTGTAATTTTCTCATTGTAGTTTAAAGAGTTAATTTTTCGTTATTCTATTTTGCTGATATACATATGAGCAAATAAGTGATCTCGGTTTGTACCCTTTATTAAGTAAAATTAAAAGCCCAAAACCCTTTGTTTCCTAGAACAACATGTCTACAATCGTTCGTACAGATTTAGATATATTCAAACAGGCTTAAAATGAGTTATGTTGCTTGTAAATTTAACCGACCGCGCCATCTATTGATTCTTGCCTTCTTGAAAGCCCCTCTTAAGGACGTTTTACACCTAGCTATTTATTGCGCAATTTATTGGCCAATTTAAAATTTTACGTGCATAATACGAATTAAATACGTGTATAATACGGATTAAATACGTGTTATACACGTAAAATTTTAAATTGGCCAATAAAATTGCGCAATAAATAGCTAGATGTAAAACGGCCTTTAAGTTGAAATAAATTTCACAGATATCTAGGAAATAAAAAACTCACTACAATTTTTTTCGCCTGTTAATCATTATTTATCATAAGGAATAAAGCCGCAAGTTTATGCGTACAGATTGAGAATTATCCTGTATAAGGATATCTTAATTTAATTACCATAGAGTTGCTAATAAAACACTGACTTAAAGAAAGCTAATACTACACAGAAAAACGGATATATTTGAACCAACCAATTATATATATTTTTTTGAAACAAGCATGCCCTTTGTTGCTTCAAATATATGCCAAAAATTTACACTGGTGGCTGAAACAAAATATTTGGTGAGAAAGTTTAATATATTGAAACAAATTATTTAGTTCAGTATAATATTAAGACAATAATATAGTTCAACTTTGTAAAAATGTTGGATTGATTCAATTACTTTGATATTACTTGAGACAATATCAGTACTTTCTTAACTCAAACAAATTTGCAAAGATTGCAAGCTTTTTACAGTCAGAATTTAACAAATTAATGTACTGCTGCTAATAATTGTAATAATTAAGGGGAATTTTTCCCAAGAAAAATTTTCTCCTCACGCAGGATTCGAACCTAAATAATTTCGTTTACCGGACGAACGCTCTACCAATTAAGCTAGAGGAGTATATAGATTCGAGCGATAAATCGACGATATTTAAGATAGACGTCGATCTGCCAAGATCTTGGACGTACCTCAAAATTTACGAATTGCTTTTTTGAAGCAAAAAAGCTAATGTTAAGACGGGCATCGGCTTGTCGACATATAGCAGTAATAATTATATCCAGCAACTGCCAACATCCCTCGAAATTTACGTATTGTCGTTAACGAAATCAACAAACAAACCCTCAAACTAATAAAATCTCGTTTAATTTAGAGATATTGAGAAAATTAAGAGAATAATTGGTATAAAAAAGCGATCATATTATTTTGTTACTTCTAGTTTATTAATTTAACAAACTTATTAATTTCACTTAAACAATAAGTACTTTTCAATTAACAAAGTGAATATTATTAAGAAATAAGGATTACGCTAACCACAATTGTTGTTAATATAATGTAATTATTATTTTTAAATTACTTTTTTTCCCCAAACCTAGCCCACACTTTTGTAAACAGGTTCTGTAATCTAAGCATTATCATTATGGCAAAGTTTTCTACTCATATAGTTACGTTCAATAGGTTTATGTGATATAGCCATTGCTGTAAAGATGGCGCCTCTCCTATATCACTCAAACACGGTTGTAAAAAGTTGATTTGGTGCATTTATCGAAAAAAAAAACATGTATATCGGCATAGGAGAATTTGCAAGCGTCAGATACAGAACAAAATAAATTAATGAGATCAAAATTTTTTAAATTAAAACCCCTTATTCCTTGATCCAATAGTCCAGCTTTTTTGCGTACAATAATACGGAAAATTCACTACTGCATTTGCGGCAAGTAATATGCAATTTATGCTCCCTTTATAGGTAGGTTTTGTCAGTATATTTAGTAACACTTTATTGAATAATGAAATTTTGTGGTAAGATTTGATATTAAATTTGATTAAGGAATAAAAGAGCTGCCCTAACAGATAAGGTAAGTAACTCTGACAAAATTATTGTTTGAAATAAAAAAGGAACGCACTAACCTCAATTAAATATTTAGTAAAGTGAAGTACAATACATATTTTAGTTAAAACAAAAATATTGTTACTATAAAATATATATATATATTTCAAATACGCAAATAAATCTAATTGTTTCAACAAAATGCTTTGTTGTTCTGTGTGTTATTTCTATTTGAGTCAATAAAATTTATTATTTGAAGTAAATATTCCATTTGATCAATTTTACAAAATTTTATTTGAACTAAACATATGCAGTATGTTCCCGGATCGACTTTAAAACAGGAAAAAAAAAATATTTTTGATTTCTCAGAAAATTTCACTCTTGTTGATTTGCCCTGCTTGTTTTCAAACCCTCAAAACACAAATTACGTGTTATTTAACTCCAACGATTCTCGAGTTAATATTTTCTTGCTAGAAAATATTCAAATTGAGCTTAAGTTTTATTTAATAAATTTAACAAAGGTTAAAATGAAATAAAATTATCAAAAAGCTAAAATATTAATTTTGTATTCAAATAATGCTCCTCCTTTTTCTGCACAGATTTCAATGCGAGCTCTAAATTCATTGAAACTGCGTCTTATTTCTAAAATTGATAAAGACTGGACGACTGCATTTTGTATCCTATTTTTTTAATTGCGCTACATCATTGTCTAGTGGCTCGCTGTACACAATTTGTTTTAAGCGACTCCATAGATAAAAGTCCATTATTGTGACATCAGGACTTCTCGGTGGCCATAAAATGGTACCATCTCTCCCTATCCAGTTATCATGAAACTCTGTAATGAGCTACTGGCGAACATTTCTAGCATAATGAGCAGGGCAACAATCGTGCTGGATGCAACCCAAAAATACTGCTTTGGATGTATACAGCGATAGTGAGACCGATCATCACCTATGCATCAGTAGCATGGAGCAAAAGAACTAATCTGGCCACCGTGAGAACTAACCTCTCGTAAGTGCAAAGATTAGCATGTGTATGCATAACGGGGGCTATGAGAACCTGCCCAACAGCAGCTATTGAAGTAGTATTGGATCTTGCCCCCCTCCACATAGTAGTAGAGGGTGTGGCGAAAAGAACCGCACTAAGAATGGTCAAGGAAGGAATGATTAGGCATAGGCCTCAATCTCCTGACGGTGATCAAACCTGGGATATGCCCCGGGATGATATGTTAAAAAAATTTAGCTTTGTGAAAGAATTCACCATAAAGCTAACTAACAGGAGCGAGTGGGATCATAACACCATCTTGAACTTGAATAGAAATGCCATCAAATGGTACACTGATGGCTCCAAAACGGCAGAAGGAACTGGAATAGGAATATATGGGCCTAGAACTACATATTTCGAAAGCTTGGGAAAATACCCAAGTATATTTCAGGCGGAAATACACGCTATTGGAAGATGTGTTCAGTTCATTATGGAAAGGAACTATCGGAAGCAGGAGATTATCATCGTGTCTGATAGTCAAGCAGCCATCAAGGCGCTGAACTCATATGAAATCAGCTCCAAGATGGTCTGGGAATGCCTAGGGAAACTAAATGAGCTAGGCAAAAGAAATAAAGTAACCCTCATGTGGGTTCCAGGTCACACACGAGTTAAAGGAAACGAAATAACGGATAACCTCGCAAAAAAAGGGGCTGGAATGCCTTTCGTAGGGCCTGAACCCTTTTGCGGGTTAAGTAGCAGTACAATACTGAAGAAACTAAAATGGAAATGGAGCAGAGAAAATCCAGTTACTGGGAAATCTCCAGGGAATGAGGCAAAGTAAAATTCTTCTGGGAACTTATAACCAGAAGAGGTTTACAGAATGCATCAACCTGAGTAAGAACAATGTTCGCATATTAACAGGAATACTTTCAGGCCATTGTAGACTGAAAGGACACCTGAGTAAGCTTGGATTGGAAAAAGATCCTGAATGCAGATTCTGTGGGGAACAGGATGAAACATCCATCCACCTCCTCTCAAACTGCGTAGCACTGTGCAACCCGAGGGCATTGTACCTGGGTGCATGTGAAATCGAAGAGGGAGACTTACCTAGACTGGGCCCTCTGACATCCTACACTTTTTAAAAGGAATAGGATTGGAAGGCCAGCTGTAAAGCAGCAAGAATAGGGGACACAATAGATCTTTTAGGTCGCAGTGTAACACCACCCTTCTATTACATACATACATACATACTGACGAACATTTCTAGCATAATGAGCAGGGCAACAATCGTGCTGGAAAAACATTTCCATTCGGTAGTATAACGGTAATTCGTCCAGTTTATCAGCTCAAAAAATTTGCAACATTTCCAAATATGAATTACGGTGTAAATTTTGATCAAAAAAAATATGGGCCAATAATGCCATAGTACGAAACCGCACGCCACACATTAACTTTTTTAAAATATTGTGTTCGACAAGAAATTCTGAAGTTTGGATTCGTCTTAACTCCAGTACCGGCAATGTTGAGATGACACGACTCCGTTAGTTGAAAAGGTTGATTCATCGGAGAACATAATTCGTTCATGAAAATATGGATCATCCATAACTCTATTGCCTATTTCCAAACAAAACTTCATCACCATTTTCTAAAGTTTGCCTAAATTGCGGTTTAAATGGTAAAATTTTGTTCTCGTTGAAGATTCTTTGTGAATGAGATTTACTTATTCCAATTTGTATTGTCTTCCTTCTTAAAGACAACATTGGAGCTTCTCTTACGGAATGCATGGCAAGAACTGAACCAGCATCGGCTTCATCGAACAACTTCCTTGACTTCTTAATATTTAAAACCAAGTCTGTTTTAAGGAATTTGGTCAGCAAGTTTTTTGCTCCGTAATTTGAAATGGTAACTTGCGAGTATTTTTGGTTGAATTTTTCGAAAACAACTCTGTAGCACTCTTTCCCAGTTCCGTAACATTGAATTAAATAAGGTAAAGTCAGGTAAGTGTGTAACCGGGGCAAGTGTGTAGTTTGTTCATATTTATTTTTAAAATTGAAATACGGACGTCCTCTTGTTATAATACTAATGTACTAAACTTCATACTAATTTTACAAACAAAAGTTCGCATCTCCTTACGTGTAATAATTGAATATCTTGTGAATATATCATACCTTATTAAACAGGCATCAGTTTAGTATTACACTCTTGGCCGAACTAAAGGATAATGCTATTAATATATAAAATGCGGAACGATTACACACTTGCCCCATTTTGCTAGGTAAGTGTGTAGTGTTGACAGTGTTTAAAATTTCTTTTTTTTTCTAGTAAACCGTTGATAATTATAAAAGGTGTATCTATTGAAGGCTTTCAACTGAGCATACATTACGTACTTCTATGTGTAAAATTTATCAAAATGTCTTATTATGTGAACAGTGTTTTTACTACACACTTAACTGACTTTACCTTAAATTCTTTATGGTATAGGGTATAGTCAACATTATAACATAAATACTATTCAAATTAGCGAAGATTTAATTAATTTATCAACAACTGTTAAACTTATTAGATTTGTAAACAACTGTCAGTGGTATTTTTAAATGAAATCCGCCTACTACAGTTACTTTTAAAACAAATCCAAATTTTGAAGAAAAATGAGATTATCTCGAGAACTGTTCGAGTTAAATAAAAAATAATTTGTGTTTTGAGGGTTTAAAAACAAGCAGGGCAAATCAACAAGAGTGAAATTTTCTGAGAAATCAAAAATTTCCTCTTTTATATCTCATTATTTCAATTAAATAATTAGTTATTTTAAGTATTACATGCAAAAATTTGATTGAATCAACCAAATGGGTTTTTCGGTGTACTACTAGAAATACTAACATCTCTGCAATCATCATTAGCATAACAATATATTAATGATTTATAAAAGCCATTAATAAAGAAGAAAAAAAAAAAACATTCACTGCTGAATTACACAGGCGATCGTGTCAATATTTGCATATAAAATCACCAAGGTCATTGCATCCACATTAACATCAAAGACTATGTATATATAATTACAACAACTAATCACCATATTTTTACAAACGGTCGTAAGAATAAACCATAAAGACTCGTGTAATTATCACTGTAGCACGGTTATCACTCATGATTGTGATTCAATAAATTATGCACATTAAATAAATTAGCAGAAGGGATTCACCGGACGTGTGAAATACCTCAAATTTTCAGACTGCTTGTGCAATGTACGGTTAATGATTTACAGTTTTAATGGCATGTCGCTAAAGCTAAATATTATGGATACCTCTACAAATGAACACGCTCAAAAGCGTAATTTTTTGCTCCTACTAATTGTGTTCGTAAATAAATCGTGTAAAATATACATAAAATTGGGGAATATACAGGCGTAATTATGATGTGATGTATGCCGACAAAAAAGAAATGATGTTTTGAGTGTTATTAAATAAATTGGGTGTTGGGTAATATACATAAAAACATTTTTTTTATTGAAGCTTAATGCATCATTCAGTTTCGTTGTATGAGCAGGTTGCTGATTGTGTCGACACGGGCGGGTGCTTTGCTTTGATCTTTTTGACCTGAGCATGGCCTTCTATTGCGTCGAATACCGTGGACTGATTCTCAGGCTTTATGACTACGGTATGCTGCTTCTGAGTGTCTTCTTTTTTAGGAGCAGGAAACAGTATGTGTCATTCTATAAAGATGGAGATGCTAGTGAGTCGGAGACGCTGGTTACCGACATGGGTGTTCCGCAAGGTTCAATTATGGGTCCCATTCTGTTTATCCTTTACGATGGGTGTTCCGCATGGTTCAATCATCCTGGGGGTTGGGAATACCTACCAGGCGTGTCGCCGGGGTAGTAGATAGGGGAAAAACCATCTTGTCAGGGTTCGCTCAAGACAAGATGGTTAGTGGCGGCTATAAGTTCATCCTCTCTGCTTAAAACCGGAGCAGGGTGAATGAAGACTATTGCCGTGAACCACTCTTCCCTCGCCCGAGCTGTCGTATCGTGGCTAAGGGCTTGCACAGGGTTCTACAACGATACCAGTTGTTGCTTTCGGCTACCGAAAGACCAGCTGGTAAACCAGGTCCCGAAAGAGGTGGGGAGTCTTGGCTTAATTGCGTAGCACTGTGCAACCCAAGGGCGTTGCACCTGGGAGCACGTGAAATCGAAGAGGGAGACTTACCTAACTTGGGGCGTTCTGATATCCTACACTCTCTGAAAGGAATAGTATTGGAAGACCAACTGTAAAACAGCAAGAACAGGGGACACAATAGATCTTTTAGGTCGCAGAGTATTATATATACATATACATACATACATGGTTCAATCATGGATCCGATTCTTTTTATTATTTACTTTTGAAACCCAGAAATAAGGGTAACATTGATGAAAACGCTTTTTTTAAATCACAGAAAGTACCAAGCACATATTGTCTTTGTTCAACATCGTCAAGAATAGTGCAGTATATTAAAATACTTTTGAGTTATATTTACTTGCTTAAGGGGGTCATTACATAACTTGATTTCAATGGAATATCATAGGGATTATTGTCAAGAGAAAAGAAACATTTACTCAAAATTCGCAAACCAATTTTTTTCAAAATTTCTGAGCATGTTAAATAACGTTGTTTGAACAAGCTGAATGAGCGATTTTTTAAAAAAAAAAATAAAAGTTCCATAAGAAATAGGGTTTAGATGTGTTGCAATTTTTGGATTTTTTTTATTTCGGGTTTTTGATTATTTTTACATAAACTGCGCCTTATTTAGTAAAATCCCTCATTTAATCTACTCTTTAGGCGATTCTGAATCTAGTCAAAAAAAAAAAAATAATAACAATAACTTGAACACGAACGCAAAAAATGTAGGTATCCTAAAGGTTAAAAGACATGATTTTACAGGAGAAGCGAAAATACAAAAAAGCCCGCAATTGGTAGTTTTCCTGACCGTAGTCAGCAATAGTCACTGTTACTTACTCTGTCTTAGGGTGGGTTTATCAATGTAAGGACAAATAAATTAACTTACAGATAAAATAGTAACAGAAAGATAAATAATCTAAACCGTTTATCATGTGCAATTACCTGCTAGATAACGGTTATATGGAAAATTTTGCCCAATACTTTATTTGAAAGGTAATGTAGACATCCATCAGATGCTTGATGTTCATACGATCATCAGTAATCATAACCTACAAATCTAAGCAGTTAATCAATTACAAGATAAATATTTTAAAATATTACACAAAATTCATAATATTGGAGTTTTTTTCGTATACTTTTTATTTATGAGAATAGCGATTTTGTTTTTGTTATTTAGTTATTTACAAGATCTGATTTTAGCTTAACATGTGATATTGCTTATATTTTGGTTTACAAAAATTATTGTTTATTAAAATAAATTAAAGAAGGCATTAAAAATTTGTTTATTTACAGAAAGAAATACATAGCTATATTATGTAACTATATTATGTCGTTTATAATTGTAGTCATATTTCGGATGCTAGAACAGGAAATCTTGTTGTAAACAAGCCTATCCCTATGTCATATGTGTAAAATATCAAACGGGGCCACGAGACGTCAATCTGTTTTCTGCAAACCAATCGTAGCGCATTATTTACCCGTAAGTGTTACCAACTATTAATAATCTTATAGACACTAAACTTAGAGTTAAAAAAATAATGATAAGCAGGTATAAAACTTTACCTGTCAGTTTACGATATCTGTCAGTTGTTTACCTTGCACTTTTATCCTTACATTGATGAACTCACCCTTAGTGTAATTATTTTGTTAAGTATATGAATTTCATACAAAACATTTACACGAGCATGAGTACAGAACAAGTGATAACTCAATTACATAATGTGTTTGCACGTAAATCACACACAATTACCTATCACTAAGCTACCGTTAATTATAAATATATAGAGAATAAATATCAATTTATTCTTCTGTGTAGATTACATAATTACAATGTACCGGGTAATTTATGAGTATAAATATATCGAGATCGGAGATGACACAACATTTTGTATGTTGTATCTCCTAGTGACCCAGCTTTTATTTCGAGAAATCCCCGCGAATTTCTTAGAAATCTATAACAATTTCTAGCAATCAACTCGGCGTGATTGCGCGCTATAAATGTTAGTGTGGCATTTATCTGAACACGGAAATAATATTTGGGTATAGATATTAATGATAGCAAATTGTGATCAATCTGTTCGGTGTTTGTTGGTCTGTTAAACGTTTTATGCTTTAACAAATAGTGTCTTTTTTTTTGCTTTTGTTATTACAAGCGAAATCTCTTATGTTTACTATTATTCTAAACGGTGAATTACTGCTTCTTGCGTAATACTTAAATTATTGCGGTTAACCATTTGTGCTATTCGAGATGGCAATGAACTTACTTTTGCTTCATCAGTTTTGTTTATTTTTTTAATGATTTAACACTGATTAACAAGCATAACTACTGTTGTAATGATAGCAAAAATCCCCTCACTTCAAAACTAATAAGTTATAATCATTGCGAAGATGAGATGGCGGTCGTATTTTTTTTCATTTAGAAGGAAATTTATATTTACACTCATGTCCGTACAGCATGAGTCATAGATAGAGTAAAGTTTATCTCGTCAGTTTCGGGAATTACGGAAGAACGTTAGATACGTACCGAGTTTTCATTCCAAAAAGTAATCACCCGGAATAACTTTTACCTCAAATTGAATTTAACAAGAAAACAGGTTAATTTACGGGGGGACAAGTTTTACACATATCTGCGACCCCATAGTTTCAACTCATGTCGAGTGATACGTCTTTGAAAATGTCTTGTTGTTGGTAATTTTTTGGCGATTTATTTTTTGAAATCAGATCATTTTTTTTTTCCAAATTCTACCCTTTTAAAGCTTAGAAATTAAAAGTCGATATTTTAGTGAAAATTACTTGTGTTATAATTATGTATGTGGGTCATTCCATATCAACCGGAACACCCAAAAAAATTGATGTCTTGGATTCTTTTTATACTTTAAATTTGAAGACTGCCTAAAATTAGAAGACCCGTATTTTTTCCTAGAGCTCTACAGTATCTATTTACAAAGATATTTGCGAACAAAGTTTGCAAAATCAATAAAATAATCGCAGAATTCATATTGCTTGGTTATGCATAAATTAAAATAGTAAAACAAAATGCCTATAAATCATGGTTTATTCTAAAGTTCAAATTATACATTTTCATTTAATAATGCCTAAATTAGATGGTAATTCATTATGACCCCCTTTTTCTCCTGTTAAATAAGATAATGTCTTTTTTCTTTATGTTTACCGCGAAACTAAATTTTGAAAAAATATCATAATATCCTTTAAACTATGTTCTACAAGAATAGAAGTATTTGAAAATGGAGAACCTACACTACTCTACGTTACATTATGATATATTGTAATGTAACTTATAGTACTGTATGAATATATTTTTTTAAAGAATGCCCGTAGGTTCTCCATTTTCAAATACTTTTATTCTTGTAAGACATAGTTTAAAGGATATTATGGTATTCTTTTCAAAAACTTAATTTCGCGTTAAACATAAAGTAAAAAGACATTATTTTATTTAACAGGAGAAAAAAGGCGTCATAATAAATTACTATCTAATTTAGGCATTATTAACTGAAAATGTATTATTTGAACTTTCGAATACACATTACACATGATTTATATGTATTTTATTTTTATCTTTTAATTTTTGCATAACCAAACTATATGACTTCTGCGATTATTTTATTGATTTTGCAAATATCTTTGTAAATAGATACTGTACACTGAGAGAACAAAATGTGTTAAGTTAACAAAAAAATTGTCTATCCAACAAAAACATTTGGTTAAATATAGTCAAACAAAATTTTTTGTCAAGGTAACAAAATGTGATTGTTACTATAATTGTGTAGATTAGACAATATTTTTAGCATTGTCTTAACAATCAAGGTAATTTTGATCTGAATCTTTGAAATTGTTCGGGCAACAAGTGCCTTGGGTTAAACAAACAGTTATTTTATGTTAAGTTTACCAAAAGAATTGATTAACATTAAAATTAGAAGTTGTTAGGTTAACTATTTACTTTTGTTTGTAGTAAATATGTACAGTTGTTAAATCAACGAAATAGGAATGTTGTTCCTATAAAAACAAATACTCTCTTCAACCAAAAAAATGTATTCATTTAAATATGATTTTTGGTTAAATTAATGTTAGTCGTTTGGTATGGAATAATCCTCCGTATATTGCGTTATACTGTACCTATACATTTAGTTACACTTATACAGATGCATATTGTGGTTGTTCAAGCGAAAATTATTAAGTTCAAATTGATAATTTCCTAATACCTTAGCTTAAAAATTCAAATGATCAGCCGAATCATTTTTATGTCGGTGATATTAGCTATTAATTTTAACTCTATCATCGAAAATGTAATTCAGCAGATTACTTGAATTTTTAATCTCAAGTATTACAAAACCAAAACCCTGAAAAACTGGAACCAGTTCCTCAAGTCCCCAATCCTTCAACTTCCCAGCAACATCCATATCTTTATTAGGACGCACTCACTCTAACTGCCTTAAAGGTAATGCTGACTAACATAATTATTATCGCAAACAACCCCGAAACACAGAACATCTAATTCTTATTGCGCAGCTACACTTGCATATATAGCCATAAGTAAAAACATTATGATTTTCCGCAACTATTTTATTAGATAAAACATGAATTAAGTTTGGATTAAATGATAAGAACAAATTATAAATTACAAGATTTTAATTCAAAAAATATTTCCATTAAAAGATGCCCGACAACAGAAGTACATATATTCGTGGATATTTCATTTTAACCTCCATTAGGATCAAGTTTTATAGGTTGTTTAGTGTTTTAGGCGCAGGAATGATTATTATATAGATTTTTTTTTTGAACTGTTACATTAATAATTTCTTTTACCTCTTCAAACTGCCAATTTAAAAGAAACGGATGCATAAAGGCATATGTATGTTTGTAACCTAAGGTTACTACCGTAGAAATAAGAGATAAGTACATAGTGTTGTCTTTTCTGTCATGTTAATGCACATTTTGTTTCGTTTAACAATACATAACAGATCATGCTATGCATTTACATTAACAAAGTGAATTTGTTAAAGTAAATATTTATGTTTGTCAATATATGCTAGTGTAAAGTTTTCCTTCAACAATTATGACTTGGTCAATATAACCAAATATTTTTAATTCAATGAAACGAAATATTTTGTTGCTCTTCGTGTTAACAAATGGTATGTTGTTGGGCTAACAAAATATTATCAATCATTTTTTGCAGTTGTTGTAACCTTTTATTTTGCTCGATTTGATTAAAAAAGTTGTTGATATAACAATATTTTTTCAACAAAATGGTTTTTGTTAATTTAATGCATTTTGTTCTCTCAGTGTAGAGCTCTAGGAAAAAATACGGGCCTTCTAATTTTAGGCAAAGACTTCAAATTTAAAATATAAAAAGAATCCAAAACATCAAATTTTTTAGGTGTTCCGGTTTATATGGAATGACCCATGTATGTATGTATTTATTAGATCCATTATGCAATATAAAATATTAAATTGGATACGTCATAACTAACTAAGAATACATAAAGAAAAAGAAGAAAATTGAACGCATTTAAAAAATGATGCTTTAAAAATACATGTATATTTGCAGGTTAAAGATTGGCAGAAAACCGTAAGCATGTTGATTCAAGAGGTTTTTTCCTTTTTCTTATAACATTTATTCATTTTAGACTTAAGCGTAAATACAACAAAATGGCGTGATCAATAGAAATGAAAATGAATTATCTCCAAAAAACCACGCACTTAGGAGGGATTGCCGTTAGAATGTTATAAATTCTAGTAGTATTGGGGAGTTGGTCGCAGTGCCCACCCTAGCGCACTTTAGTGTGCCGTTAAAGAAATCGTCCTTTCAATGGCGATGACTCCCACCAGATGTTGTTTTAGTAAATATACCAGATTAGTATATGTTACGATCGTAATTTCCAGCCTATTTTGTGCGAAATATTATCTGTTATTGGAATAAAATAGGAGATGCGCCATCTATGCGACAATTTCTCTACTACACATAAGTATATCTGCTCATCTGCTGTACTATATAGGGAGAAAACTGCTATACGAAAATAAAATGCGATATTTATTTTTAGTTCTATGTAGGTATTTAGTTAAATTAATAAATACTGCGCTATAAGCTTCAAATAAATCTACTAACCAAATTATTAGTTTAATTGAATACAGGAATAGTTTTAATATTCCTAAAACAAGTAATAATTTAGTAGCTGCATACAAATGCATGAAAAATGGTTGAAAACAACAGGATCATTTTTTCCCGTGTATAACAGTTTTAAAACCTTCAAACGTTATATACTACTGTAAAGTTCCTTAGCTTATAAGTAAACCAGCATTAACTGAAAAGATTCCAATTATCTCTGAAATTTCTTTAACCTCGCGCGAAAAATATTCACGTTTGTTCATTATTGTTTGTGTATCTGAGACTTATGCACGTGGGAACATGAATAAAATTAAAATACTTTCGCGTAAAAAGCACTCAGCTCGAATACAGGTGCTTGTATTTTTTGTTAAAAAAATCAATGTATACATGCGTCTCCACGCAAATAAACCAAAACGTCCGGCTTTTTATTTAAAATACTATTTATAATTCAATAATATTTAAAAGAAACTAAAATATGTTGCTAAATATGTACATAATAATAACAATATAATATGCAATGTGTATTGTCTTACTTAAATAGAAGTTATAAGGACATTATAAAATATTAACCAAAAACTAAGGTGCATTCCATTTGATTACGATTACTTTTCGTCGAAAAGCATGTACTTCAGAATAAAACAGTCTTCCGACAAAACAGCACGCTACTTTCATTAAAATAAACACTTTTCTGAGAAAAGGTATTCTTTTCGTTGATCATGATAAAAACCAAAAGTTATGAAACTTTTCATTTAATACAACCTCTTTTCTCAGTGTACGTATTGAAACCAACAGCTTTCAATTTAACTATAATTTTACCCCATGTAAGTCTTTAATAATTAAAATACCTATGTTGAATTTCAAAGCTTTGATTCGCAAAAATTTGTAATGATAAAATTTTCATTAGAAAATAATGTTTATTTAATCAAATATTAATCTTATCTTTTGTACAACATAATATTGTGACAAAAAGATTGTTTATATATACTTAGTTTCCCTATCTACACATAATCTACACTTCAAAATAATTATCAAAATTCTTTGATGTGTCCGCAAATACCTTATATTGCATGCATGTTCATTTGTACCTTTTAAGCATCAGTTCCCACTAACCCACATCAAATATTTCCTATTTGCTCATGTCATGTCTGAGTACACAGTGATGTGAGGCAACTAATATTTTTTTTTTACAAAAGCCCCTTTTATATCCTGTTCTCTGAGAAAAAAGTTATCAGTTTTATCCATCTTCTTCGTAATGCTACAAATATATAGTGATTTCGTTTGGAATTTACGCAAATTGGACTCTTTAGGGAATTTATTCGAACCCAGAAGTTATAATGTAAATATTTATATTGATTATCGTGTGAGTACATACATAATAGGGGATATTTTTTAAGTAAATAACAAGATTGAATGTTCATATTGTTCATAATCTAATCAAAATATAGATATCGATGTGTTAATCCTTAATTAAATACTGTTTTTTTTATCTTTTGTCAAGTACTTCGTGATTTTTTCCTGATAAAAAGGAAAAATAAAAACAATTGGTCAATGGTTATTGTATTTTTTTCTTTTTTCAAGTACATACTTTAATATTATCTGCCAATTTTAAGACAAAGGATCGAACCACAGAACATTCAAATATTCCTAAAGTATATTACTAAAATCGTTATTGTAAATAAATTATGGGTATTCTCTTGTATTAACTAAAGCTAGGTAAGTACAGGCATCTCTGAGCCAACATGAAAATTATTGGAAAATTAGATTTATTTGAAATTATTAATTATCTACAAAATTTTGCCTGAAGTATCGTAAATGTTTAGTATAAATGGAAAGGGTTTTGTGTAAGGGTTGATTTAACATAAGCAATGATATAGCGTGCTATTTTAAATACATTTTTATGTTTTGATTATTTGTTTTTGAATTTTGTAATTAAATAGCTCTTTAAAAATATTTTATTTAGCTATAAAATTAAATTATATAATTTTGTGAAATATTGTATGTCGGTTTTATCATTAACTGCGTTTTTATGTTTATAAATTTGTATTATTTCAAGTATATTACGTGTTTTTAAATTTTGTTCTTTGTTTAAAATTGTTATGTTCTTGAAATCAAAGGTATGATTTTGAGTTATTTTATGTTCTTTTAAAGCTGTAAGATTTTTATTATATTTGTGTCCTTTTATTCTATTTTCCAAATATTGCATGGTTTCACCAATATATACACCATTACAATTTTGACAGTTCATTTTATAAACTATGTGTGATGTTTTACTTTTTTTCAATTTTTGATGTTAATTTTGAATAGTTTTGGTTTTGTAGTTTGTTTGTGTTTTGATAGGCAATTTTGTAATTATATGGTTTGAAAATTTGATTTATTTCTTCGGATAAATGTTTAACATAAGGAATTTTTATAAATTTTGTAATTGTTTGACTATTATTTATATTTTTCGATGATTAATTATAATAAAGAAAAATTCTCTGTTTGAATATTTTGTTTATAAGAGAATTTGGATAATTACTTTGTTCTAGAATATTTTTTGCTTTGTTAATAGTATCTGATCGAAAAACTGGACTTGTTAATTTTATTGCTCTGCCAGCTAAACTAATAATAACACTAACTTCTTGAGATAAAGGTTGTGAAGACTTAAAATTTAGATAACGTCCAGACCATGTTGGTTTAGTATACCATTTAGTTAGAATTTTGTTATCACTTTTGATGAGTTTGAGGCCTAAAAAGGTAATGCTATTGTTTTCTTCACAACAATTTGTGCAATGATACTAGAAATTGGTGAACCCATTGCACATCCACAAAATTGTTTATAAAATTAATTTTTGTATTGGAAATATGTTTGTGTTAGTGTCAATTCTACTGCATTATTCATTTATTAAACAAAAAAAATTATGTATAATTTACACTATTTACATTTTATATTTGTATACTTGAAAAAGCTTTGAAATAAAGCTATAACGTTGTAGTAGTCATTAATGTTTTCAATATTTATGACCTAAAAACCGAGAAAAGAAGAAATTAAAAATTATATACATGGTCGAGAAATGAAGCTTTAAAAACAAAGCAAGTTCTTTTACTATAAACAACATTGGCCAAATTGCATTCGAACGATAATTTGGATAATCATTCAAAGTATGCAAGCGCATTATTTTAATGTTTTAATGACAATATTATTTTTCAACAAAACCTTAAAAGAGTAAAAACTATATACGCGTATGTATGATATAAATACGTATACGAACAAAGACAGACTATATGCTATTGTTTCTGTGTTTCGTGGTTTTAGGAGAATTCTAATAAAATTCGGATAAGAGTTTAGATTCTTTATTTTACGTTTTGCCCATGTGCATATCGACTTTTTTTAAAAATGTGCTATAATAGTAAAGACTGTAATAAAAGAATTTTAAAAATATTGTTGCGAAAATGAAATGAAAAAAATGAAAATTGGGAAAGGGATTATGTTTTAGAAAATTTTACCTAAAACATTCTATTGTTAAATTTGTAAAATATTTTCATATTCTTCTAAAATTAAACTAACAATAAGTTAACATTTGAATAATTTGTGGTGTTTTGTTTTTAAACTTGTGTTTCTTTTGACATGTTAATGTACGGAATGTGTGTTTGCATTTTCGTGATATATATACTGTGGTTTTTGTTATTATTAAAATACAAAATTATGTTTAGTATGTGCTTAGATTATCATTGAAAATATACGATTGCAAGGCCTAGTGTTAATTGAAAATATATGTTTTGCTGTCCATAATTACGTGATGATAGATAAATAAAACAAATAAATTGGAATGTACTTCCTAATTAACTGAAAATATTTGTTTAAAGTTGGAATTATAGCTGAGAAAAGTATATGTATGTTTGAAAGATTTGCAATATATTGTCTGTCGTTATGTTTATAGTTCTGGTTTTGCATTGGTTTTCTTTGTTTAATATTTTAATTTGTTCATAATTAAAATAACAATTCTCATTGTTTTAATTATGTTAAGTTGGTCGTAGTGATATTCTCCTAGCACTCCAGTGTGCCGCTAAAGAAATCATCCGTTCAATGGCGTTAACTCCTATCAGATGTTGATCTGGTAAATATACCAGATTAGTATGTTACGATCGTAGTTTCCAGCCTATTTTGTGCGAAATATTATCTGTTACTGGAATGAAATAGGAGATGCGCCATCTATGCGACAATTTCTCTATTACACATAAGTATATCTGCTCATCTGCTGCACTATATGAGGAGAAAACTGCTATACGAAAATAAAATGCGATATTTATTTCTACTTCCATGTAAACATTTAGTTAAATTAATAAATACTGCGCTAGCTTCAAATAAATCTACTAACCAAATTATTTGTTTGATTGAATACAGGAATAGTTTTAATATTCCAAAATCAAGTAATAATTTAGTAACTGTAACCGAATGCATGAAAAATGGTTGAAAACAACGAGATCGTTTTCCCCGTGTATAGCAGTTTTAGAACCTTCAAACACTATATACCACTGTAAACTTTCTTGACTTATAAGTAAATCAGCATTAACTGAAAAGATTCCAATTATCTCTGAAATTTCTTTAACCTCGCGCGAAAAATATTCACTTTTGTTCATTATTGTTTGTATATTTGAAACTTATGGGAACATAAATAAAACTAAAATGGTTCCCCGTAAAATAACACTCAGCTTGAATGCAGGTGCTTGCATTTTCCGTTAAAAGGCAAACGTTTTAAATCAATGTATACATGCATGTCCACGCAAATAAACCAAAACGTTCGGCTTTTCTTATTTAAAATACTGTTTATAATTCAATAATACTTAAAGAAACTAAAATTACTTAATAACGGTTACTTTTCGTCGAAAAGCGTGTACTTAAGAAGTAAATAGTCTTCCGGCAAAACAGCAGGCTAGTTTCAATTAAAATAAACATTTTTCTGAGAAAAGGTATTCTTTTCGTTGAACATGATAAAAACAAAAAGTTATAAAACTTTTCATTTAATGCAACCTCTTTTCTCAGTGTATGTATTGAAACCAACAGCTTTCAATTTAACTATAATTTTAGCCCATGTAAGTCTTTAATAATTAAAATACCTGCGTTGAATTTCAAAGCATTGATTCGCAAAAAATTGTAATGATAAAATTTTCATTAGAAAATAATGTTTATTTAATCAAATATTAATCTTATCTATTGTACAACATAATATTGTGACAAAAAGATTGTTTACATATAGTTTCTCTATCTACACTTAATATATATTATAATAATCTACACTTCAGAATAATTACAAAATAATTACTCAGATTTTTAAAAATTATATTGGAAACTGTATTAAGTGCTGAAGGAGAGTCTATTTCAAATAAAAATTATGCAAGCAGTAAGACCACTATTTCAGATTTAAGTTTTACTAGTCTAAAAAAAAATTAATATTACCCATATTTTTTTTTGTGCATAACATGAACTATAAATATATTTTTATTAAAACTATTTTTTTATGACCGCATTTTTGCTGTTCAATCAGTGGAACTGCAACAAACTTTTTTTCACAATTTTTACAAAGAATTCTCATTAAAATACTGATGATAAATGCAATAGCCTTTTCGTACATTTAAAGTGTATTTATTAGCAATCATTATTCATATATTTTGCATATTTTGGTGGTTCACACTGCTTTGATAATGCTTCTACAAGAATTTAAAAACGGTTTTGCGAAACAAAGAAATAGAATCGAACCATTCCGTTTAAAAATGTTTGCTTGTTGCATAAGTTCCAATCAATTCTTGTTAGAATTGTTGTTTTATTAATTAATATAAAATATGAATTTATCTTTATTTCATCTTGCCCACAAATCAAATATTCACAGGAAGAATTTTTATTTTAAGGTTATTTTATTTGTCTAGATCTGAATCTAAATAAAATTATTTTCGAAATCAAATAAAGTTTCTATCAACTATAGATTAAGAAATAATCAAAGCTTTGATCCATTTAACCAAATTTTCAAAATAAAAAAAAAAGCAAATCTTAAATTATCTGCTTACCGCCACATAGATAAGCCAAAAGATATAATAACAAGACAGTCATTGTCAACACAAACTGGTAAAATCTCTAATTCTGTACAGATCAATTTCCAGTACGCAAACTGCTAAACTAACCAGAATAATTACGAATCTGACGATTTTGTTGAATCTGATAAAAAGAGAGGTGAAAAAGAGGTGGTACTGAATAGTGAACAACACATTTTTTTTCATTACTCATTTATTATACCATTATCGTGCTGTGCCATCTATTATACAGCGCGTTACGTAAGTAATCAGTAATAATAATAATAATATGAATTTATTGACTCAAACCTGAGCAGGCACTATCACCGTCAAAGTATACATGAACAGAAATAAATATAAATATTCAAATATAACAGAAAACAAATAATTGACAAATGTAAACAACAAACTCAATAAGGACAAACGAAAATGTAAAAGAAACAAAGCGAATAAAAGTACAAAAAGAATACTCCAAATATAGTATTAATAAAACATACTATTTTAAATTTTTTAATTTTATTCTGCAAGTAATGTATAAGTTTCCTAGCAATTATTACTAATTTATTGTGAAGGAAACCATTGAAAAGAATGTATGTTGCATAAAAGTTTTGGCTAAAACTGTATATATAATCCATGTAGCAATATTCCAACAACTACATAATCAAGCGTGAACATTAAATCATGCTTTATGTTTCTCGTCACTTACAATTAGCTATTAGGTAAATTGTTGTAGCAACACAGTTTCTATTGAAGATTAAATCTAAATGAAAAAAAAAATACATGAAGATATTTAGTACTAGAAAATGTTATTTATATATTGTTAATTATTTTTTTTTTTTTGTAGCTGAAATGTTTAAACAGGTATTTGGAAATTAATTCTCTGAGAAACGACTATTATTAAGATGACATAAAAACATTAAATATTTGAATTTTCTCAATGGCTCATTATAGTACATTCTCATAATTTTGGATTAAAGATAAATACTGTATACTTCAGCTTTCAATAAATATTATTATGATATTTTAATAGTTTTATTACATTTTAATATAATGTATTTTTTAAAATTTTGTTCATCTATATAGCAGATGGCAAAATACGTCAGATATTAGGAGTAAGGCATAGGTTAAACGCCCCTACTAAGCACTTGCAGACGAATAGGCTCTTAGTCGCAATTAATAGACAATTATATACATTAGAACTTTCATTAAAAAAAAAAACACTAAATGCTGTAAAAAATTATTATTTGGCGTAAGGTAAAGTCAGGTAAGTGTGTAGTAAAAATTGCATAGTGTGAAGAAAATGTAACACTGTTCACATAATAAGATATTTTGATAAATTTTACACATAAAGTTTCTATCAACTATAGATTAAGAAATAATCAAAGCTTTGATCCATTTAACCAAATTTTCAAAATAAAAAAAAGCAAATCTTAAATTATCTGCTTACCGTCAAATAGATAAGCCAAAAGATATAATAACAAGACAGTCATTGTCAACACAAACTGGTAAAAGCTCTAATTCTGTACGGATCAATTTCCAGTGCGCAAACTGCTAAACTAACCAGAATAATTACGGATCTGGCGATTTTGTTGAATCTGATAAAAAAAAGAGGTGAAAAAGAGGTGGTATTGAATAGTGAACAACACATTTTGTTTCATTACTTATTTATTATACCATCATCGTGCGGGTGCCACCTATTATACAGCGCGTTACGTTAGTAATCAGTAATAATAATAATAATAATAATGTGAATTTATTGACTCAAACCTAAGTAGGCACTATCATCGTCAAAGTATGCATGAACAGAAACAAATATAAATATTCAAATATAACAGAAAACAAATAATTGACAAATGTAAATAACAAACTCAATAAGGACAAACGAAAATGTAAAAGAAACAAAGCGAATAAAAGTACAAAAAGAATACTCCAAATATAGTATTAGTAAAACATACTATTTTAAATTTTTTAATTTTATACTGCAAGTAATGTATAAATTTCCTACCAATTGTTACTCATTTATTGTGAACGAAACCATTGAAAAGACTGTATGTTGCATAAAAGTTTTGGCTAAAACTGTATATATATAATCCATGTAGCAATATTCCAACAACTACATAATCAAGCGTGAACATTAAATCATACTTTATGTTTCTCGTCACTTACAATTAGCTATTAGGTTAATTGTTGTACACAACACAGTTTCTATTGAAGATTAAATCTAAATGAAAAAAAAAATACATGAAGATATTTAGTACTAGAAAATACTGCTATTATTTTTTTTTGTAGCTGAAATATTTAAACAGGTATTTGGAAATTAATTATCTGAGAAACGACTATTAAGATGACATGAAAACATTAAATAATTGAATTTTCTCGATGGCTCATTATAATATATTCTCATAATTTTTGATTAAAGATAAATACTGTATACTTCAGATTTAAATAAATATTATTGGGATATTTTAATTGTTTTATTACATTGTAATCTAATCTATTTTTTTTTTATTTTTTTCTTCTATATATAAGATGGCAAAATACGTCAGATATTAGGAGTAAGGTATGGATTAAAAACGCCCTTACCAACCGCTTGGAGACGAATAGGCTCTTAGTCGCAATTAGATACATTAGAACTTTCATTTAAACAAAACACTAAATGGTGTAAAAAAATATTATTTGGAGTATTCTGTTATGGAATTTTTCTTAGATTTAAAGCTAAATACCATTCGATAGGTACCTAAAAAGTACATTTACCAGATTGACGTTGCTTTCGAAAACTTTACAGACAATTTAGGCAACACGGTTGCTTATTTAAGAAGAAAAGAACAAAGAAAAATAGCATTATCAACTAGGAGGTAGAAATTACAGTGTTGTTGGTTGTTATATGTTGAATTGGGTTTAAGTTACGTGTCAGTTCAGAGAATTTTAAAAAAGCATAGATATATCCCATTTAAGTACCGAACCTCACAAACATTACAATCAGGAGATTCGAACAGGAGGTTGACTTTCTGTGAATGGTTTATTAATTTTTGTGATGAAAATTTGAATGGAGCACAATGTATTTTATGGAGTGATGAAACAAATTTCTGCAATAAAGGAATGTTTAATAAGAATAATGAACACTACTGGTCGCAAGAGAATTTATTAATAAAGCCTCCACATGCTGCACAAGTTCGATTTAGTTTTAATGTTTGGTGCGGATTAATTGGTTCGACAGTCGCTGGTCCAGTGTTCTAGAATGGCACATTGACAGGAGAGAGATATCTGGAATTTATTCGTACCGTTCTAGAGGATTTCCTTAATAACGTCAATTACCTGATGGGCCAAAATTTGTACTTTCAGCAAGACTGTGTTCCGGTATACAACTGCCGCATAGTTCATAACTATGTGGACATTATCTTTGCCGATAAGTGGATTGGTACAAATGGGCCGATTCGATGGCCAGCACACTTTCCTGACCTTTCACCTTTAGACTTGTTTCTTTGGGGATATTTAAAAGATCAGGTATACAGAACTCGGTGCAACAATGTGAATGAATTGCAAAATAAGGTTAGGGAGATTTTCAGCCAAATGGATGGAAGAACAATCTTAAGAGCTACCCAGAGTGTCATCAAGCGGGCACGAAAATGTATTGGGAATCAAGGTGATATCTTGGAGCAGTATTTATAAAATATGCATTTACTTTTTCCTTTTCAATTTAATTTCAATGAGATTGTTTTAAGATGTGATATATTAAAATAAACATCAACCACAAAGACATGTATCTGTTTTGTTAAAAGTTGATTCTTTATCCTGCTCTACATTTTACAAAATAAAAACCATCATAACTTCTTTATTATTCGTTTTAAGACAATATTATATTGATACGTTTGCATCATAAATTAAAATATCTCTCATTTTTTTAACAATATACAGGGTGTTTGCCATCTCTAGAGGACAGACCTCGCTTAGTAAATCAGTCAGTATTAAATGACCTTATTCGAGATATGAATTTGTCAAACACTCAAGCCGAAAAACTAGGATCTAAACTTCAAGGATGGGAGCTGTTAGCTCCAGACACACATATTTTAGTGTGTTGTAATCGCCAAAAAGAACTATCACAGTATTTTTCAACCGAAGAAAGTTTTTCATTCTGCAATAATACCGATGATTTGATGTTGACAGTAGGTCATCAACACAACCCAGAAAAATGGCGTCTTTTTATCGATGCTTCGAAATTGAGCTTGAAAGCTATCCTGCTTCACATAGAAAATGTTTATCAATCCATCCCAGTTGGCCACGCAGTCCATATGAAGGAAAGTTATGAAAATATGATTCGTTTTCTCGACAAAATTGATTACAAGGTGTACAAATGGCATATCAGCGCTCACCTCAAAGTTGTAGCAATTCTACTCGATATACAACTGGGGTATACAAAGCACTGCTGTTTTCTTTGTGTGTGTGTGGACAGTCGATCGAGAAATTCCCACTACGTTATTAAAGATTGGCCAGATAGAGTTCAGTATATTCCTGGACAAAAGAATATACCTACTTCATAAGGTACTAGTGGAACCTGATAAAATATTTCTACCGCCATTGCATATCAAATTAAGTTTGATGAAGAATTTCGTCAAAGCAATGGATAAGGATGGTCGTGGATTCCAATACCTTCAATTACACAAATTTGCCAATATTTCAGATGCAAAACTTAGAGAGGGAATCTTTGTAGTACCCCAGATTAAACGTTTACAACAAGATGCTCCATTTTGAGAGACTTTAAATGACTTGGAACGTGATGCTTGGAATGCTTTTAAAACTGTGACTCGAAATTTTCTAGAAAACACAAAATCGGACAGTTACATAGGAATTGTTAATGAACTTCTTAGAAGTTGCTATGAACTGGGCTCTAACATGAGCCTTAAAGTACATTTTTTGACATTCGCATCTGGATTTCTTTTCCCCGTCGTCCAGACCGGTGCCAACCCGGTGGTGCAAGTGGTGCACAGCACCAGCGCGGTACATAAAAAGGGGCGGCAAAAAGAAACTGCAAAAAATACAATATGCTGTACCAAACAGACGACAAAATTATCTGGCAAGTAATAGATAAATATTTGATAGTTAGGTGCCATGTAGAAAACTTGATATCGAGTATGGAAAGTTAGTGTAGTGAAATAGGAGAACCGCCATCTTCATTGCAATTTCTGTACTCGTAGAATATGTTTAACGTATTTGCTACTATAGGCCAGAAAACTTTGCTATTATATGTTTAGAACATCATGACGTGATTATCTAACTAATACAATTTTGACGTAAATCTACTAGTACTACTTTGTCTGTAACTGTACCGACTTTGTATGAAATAGATAGTGTCTTTAAAAATATCGTACTCATATAACCAAACAAATATTTTTTTGATGTTTACCTAATTTATTTGAATAAAAGTTATTATTTAAAAAAGTAGTTTGATCGTTTCAAAGGAAGCAGTAACATTAATTTTAAGTTACTATGTCTAATTCAAATAAAGTCTCTTTATGTGAAATATTTTTTTTCAAAGATATGTATCTCTTTGTGGAAATGAACCTTCTTTTCTAGGTGCAGTTTATATTTATGTATATTTTCTCACTTAGCATTGGTTTATTTAGTTATGTTTCGTGTATTTAATCATATATATTAAGCAATTCTTAATGAATAATACTTACTGGTCATACAACGTACAATATTTGAGACCATTAATGGACCTATGTAAATCTAAAACTACATGAGCCAGCAGCATTCGACACAGCTTTAAAATTTGTTAAGAACCCTCCAAATACACTTATGACATGATAAGTTTTTAACCTAGTTAGTAAATCTTTAGACATACATATATTTACTCTAAAATTCGATATTTTCATGCAATTAGTTATTTCTGTTTGCATTATGCGTGGATATTAACCCAATATTATCTCTAACATGGTTTTGGCCTAACATCACATGCTTAACTACTAACACTGTATGCAGATTGTCTATTAATGTTTCAAATGACTGCGTAGGTGTCATTTTTTAAAATATATGTTTCAGTGGTATATAATAGACTAAGTAGCCCTATCTTTAAATGTTTGTAGCTGGCTCTGAAATGGATTCACGTCAAATTCATGTATTATTTTTGAATAACCATACAAGAATGTCTGTTCGAATAGTAATTTCTATTAATATTGCGTTGTACGAAAGTGTAATTACAATGATATACATAAACACTTTTGGTTAGTCAATGAATTTGACATTAATCCCATTCAGAGCCAGCTACAAACACGCAAAGATAGGGCCACTTACTCTATTTAACAAAAAGTCGTTCATATCTCAAAATCTATTAAAGATAGGTATAGGGAATGCTCATATAAAGTGTTAGGGGATGATATTTACTTCTTAATTCCGAATTAAAATACAGGGTGTTCTATTTAAAAAAAAGAATACTTAGTCTGTTTAACAAAAAGTCGCTCATATCTCAAAATCTATTAAAGATAGGTATAGGAAATGCTCATATAAAGTGATAGGAGATGATATTTACTTCCTAATTTCGAATTAAAATACAGGATGTCCTATTTAAAAAAAAATGCGTTTTCTGCATTTGAAAATATGTCACTTTGTTCCTCAGTTTTGAACACCCTGTATGTTAGAATGTAAAGTGTGCTTACCGTTTCTTAGAGTTATATCTACATTCATACATAGCCAATTTTGGAGTCTCTACTTGCAGTATTAACCGAGATATTAATTTCTCAATGATGCAATGATTATGACTAAAAAAAAAGAAAAACTTAAATAACTCAAAAACGGCAACATGTAGCTATAGGAATAGCTAATGAAAACTGACGTATTTATTGTTGTAGAATCCAAAAATGAATAAAAAATTATATCATTCTATTTAAAATAAGAAAGTTGACATCCATTTCCGGTCAACCGGAAGTGATATTTTGGTATTTTAAGGTATTTTACATTTATAGTTCCAATCGAACAGATACTGGTGCCAAAATCTCAAATATAAGTAAATAATAGAACATCATAAACTTTTAATGAACCAGTTACGTGGAATACCGTGTATAAGAAAAGTAAAAAGAAAAACATTTTAAGACAGAACGATAACATACAGTTCCATGTAATTTACTTACCTAATTTATATTATTCAATTTATTTTTCAATAACGTTTATAACAAAACATGACGTGTCAGAATAAATTTGCTTTTATTGTTATTATTACGACTGTAAGAGAAAGTAAAACTGTACATAGATACTAAAGAAAAAATAAAAAAAATTAAAAATTTTTGCCTATTATGTTACTTAACTTAAATTTCGTGACAAAACACCTTTAAGTGCAACATCAAAATATAATACTATATTTTAATTTAAAAAAAATAAATAAAAATGCTTGCTTACTTGTTATACCAACGAAGACAGCTAGCCTATAGACCAAATCTCCTGCAGTTATTATTTGCATCTTCTTGTTTAGCGCACGCCGTATTCAATTTCAAATACTTATTATTATTAATTATCACAGATCCCCGTCTTAAAAACGTTGTATTTAAAGTCAGATACAAGTTGCAACAGTCGCGAATAAATAGCGACAATATCGAGATAGATTAATCGGCGATCAGGTCGAATTTTATCACACTAAAAAACGAGAAACAATGCATAGTGGGCGCGAAACGAGTCAATTATAAATATACACGATATATCGAAATAAAATAAATATCTATAACACTTGGGAATAATTAAATGAGATATCGGATTTTTTTTTGTGTCAGTCAATTAACACAAACACGTGTTCGTCTATTATAATTAGCAACAACAAAAAAAAAACTGGTGATGATATTTATATACGCGCACGTGATATAAGATGTTTTATTTTATTAAAGATCTGTATAAACGCGAGTAGTTGGTGCGGTTTACTGAACTCCCGCTAACGAATTTTGCGCTTGATATTTAGCAACGTGTCAGCGAATCGCGAGATCCCCCCAATAGTTTCAGCACGGGGGTGCACCTGGAATCGATGATGGATCGTCGAAGGTTTCGCGAGAAATCTTACGACAAGGCGTACGACGAGTGACATGTCGGAATATCGCTAGCGAACCGTATCTTCCGGTCAAGGACTTAGCGTAATCACTTCCCATGCGCATTTTACTCGTGTATGAATAGTAAGCAGCAAACGATCTTTTATAATTCACTAAGAATATCTGTAGTCATTCATAAGTAGGTAACATTAAAAATAAGCGATGCAGCGAAACAATCAACCAAGATAAACAAGCGCTTTGCTAGTATTAACAACGAATTACAAAACCAAATCTATACAAAATTGAGAAAAATAAAACATCGCACGTAATATACAGGGTGCAGAAGAGATTTAATTAACGTTCGGCGAATCATGTCATAGCTCAGCCGAAATAAAATGAGCGTGATATTTTTTTCTCGCTAGAACTCATTTCTTTTATCGTTATTGATGGTATAAATAATAATAAATTAACAACCGATTGCCTAAGCGAGTTATGAAGTTTGCAATAGTATACACAGAGATTCAAAATGATTGTCAATTCCGCTCCTATAGATAGTAACAGGGTGTAGGTATATGCCGCCTGTTTGTAATGAAGGTTTGAACTAAGTCAGTGTTGGAACATAAGACAGTAAACGGATCTGTCATAAATAAGGAAAACGTAACCTATATTTGAACTCGCATTATATAAATGACTATGGATTGGTGTTTCTGCTTGTAAAAATGAAATGTAATTAATTTAACTTTATTAAATTATGATTTTACAATTCAGTACTAACTGGTGTTTAACTAAATTTATTTATTACTTTAAATTATAACATATTAATTAATTAATATAATTATTAAGTGACAAAACTGCATCTCTCAGTTCTTCTACACTGTTGAAAATATTACGGTGTTGGCGTTAATTTTGCGCTAGTCAAATATTTTAGTGTTGATTTTTCCAAACTTTGCCAGACGAGTTGACTACGCGTATTTAATAGAACAGAAATGACTAGAATTTCGTGCGAATTCTTTGTTCAGATATGAGGATTGACTATTTTTCTAGACATTTAGAAGCGTCAACCAATCAGAATTTTTCCCTCGGATAGAAATATAGAAACCCCACCTAATCTAATACGGTATTGCATTATACGCACCACCTGCATTGCACGTGTATCTGTTTTCGAGTTTGTTTCTGCGTATTAACATATCCAAACAAACCACCAAATGTGGCTGACCTGCAAAGTGTAACCTTGTGTTATTAAACGTTAATTCCAGTGGGCATAAAAAATTTCAACATCTTAAAGATGTATTGGGACCAACTATTTACGTAATTAGTTCAGGTTTGAATCAAATAGCATAAACATTCACTTAATTTTATAATGGTTCTCAAAAAATCATTTTAAAATTAGTACGTTTAGTTGAAACCAAAACTTTTGAATGAGTGGTTCTGTATATTTATAATTGAGAAAACGTCATAAAGAGAGAATATTATAGCACTAAGAAATAGGAGTTGCATATTAAAAAGACCGTTGTGTTTAGAAAACGGTGTTAAATCATCCAATAGATCGCATTCATTTAGTAAAACAGCTAGTAAATTTGTCTAGTCTAGATCAAATAAAATGTGACTAGAAGTATATCATAATTCCACTTGTTAGTTGGACAAAATAACCCCTTAGCAATAGGCAATACTTGACTATCTTTATTTTAATTTAAACTTCTATAGTTCTCGACAAAATAACACGAAAACAGTGTGGATCTCTCCTGACTATTAAATTAGTCAAAAAAGTATTAAAATTTTCAACAGTGTATTATTGGATATTAAATAGGTATATTTTAAATCTTGATGTAAATTATTAAATAAATCGCATACTTACTCATGCGTTTTAATGCGGTCATCAAATCTAATCATCATTAGAATTTCAATACGTTCTTTCTTCAGTTAATTGAACCATTATTAATATTTGGACATTTACAAAATTAATTCTGACATCTTGAATCATGTACTGAATTTTAATTACATGGATAACTAAATATCTGATGCTTCGATATACAAATAAATATGAATAGTAAAGAAGGGTGAATAGATATTAGTTATAAAATGGGTATTGTCTTATTATTACCCTTTTCACTAATAAAAATGTAATGTTAGATTTAATATTACTTTTTTGCGCCTTCGTTCAGAAACACTCCTTTTGCAGTACTTCAAAGCAGACTGGCAAAAATGTCAGTAAAGGTTGACCACACTAGATTCCACATGACAGACGTGTAATAAATTGTCATTAAGCTACTGTTCAACCATGCTAAGATGAACTGGTGTCTCAATTGCATTTATTATTGATAAATAGATATTAAACTAGACAGAAAATTACAGAAAAAGATTTATTCTCGAAAATGTCAAAATACTAAGGTAGGTATGTAACATGTGGCCAACTTGTACTGACAACTCCCTAGTGTCAAAATTCCTTTTCGTACTTGTGCACAAACTGTACTCATACTCGCAAAACTGTAGTTTCTGACCTAGTGATGCAAATAACTATTTTTCCCAGCAGGAAGGAATGTGTCGACTCCCTCATTTGAGGGAGGAAAAGTAAGTGACATTGACATGATGAAACTGTACATCTTATATTGTGACATTCCCCCTTATGTTATATCGTTTACGTTATTAATAATGTGTACGTTATCAACAAATATAACATATTTACGTTATTTCAGTCTGAAGTGGTATGCTGTATTCGATAAGTGTACATTATAAAATAACATGTATGTTATTTACAGTACGTTATGTGGAATAAAGTAACGCCCTTGCAGTTATACGAATAACAGCAACGTTATGAACAAAAGTGAGGTTAAAGTTTACTGAATTGTCAATGGAAACGAATTGATTTTTGGAAATGAGTAATGATTTCAAGAATTTGTTGGCTGTTGGTTTATTAGAGCTACTTTTAACTGTTAATGATAACACTAACTGTGAAATAGGCAATCAAAAGGTACATTACATAAAAAAAATTGTTTGTGTTTTTGTAGGAATAATTCTGTAATTCAAATAGACCTGGACCTGATTTGTAAAATCATTTGAACTTCTTCTTGACATTTTCATAAAATTTATAGGTAGATTGCTAGAATACGGTGCTCACATAATAATACAAACCATTCATAAGCAATAAAGACAAACACTAATAGCACTCAAAATATCCGTTCAAACATGGAAATACTATATTTTCAAAGTATATTGGTTAAGGATTTAACTATTTTTACGCACACAGTAGTTACCAGAAGTGTGGGACAAAATTTTTAGGTGGCGGTAGAACAATCTGTTGTAAGCCGAATAATTCCGGAAATAAATAATGGTCTAGTAAATATAAGGCACTTCAGTCAAGTCAAATTACTAAAAAATCAAGAAGAAAGCATTATTAAACAAAAATATGGAACTTCACGTAAAAGTATTCGCAACATCTGTCATAAATATATATGTTTATATTATTCTACAAACTTGTTTTTAATAAACACAAAAAAACACACAGAGTTTTTTTATTATTTAATTTTGAACATGTAAGGATACTAGCGTTTAAAAGGGAGGTGACGTATATGATAGCCTTGCATACCCCAAGATGTAAGGTGTTTAATACTTTCACTGATATACAAATTTGCTCAATGTTTCCTGTTCCTTGGTAGCACTTTTCTGCTGTTCCAATCCAAAGCTCTCTCCTCCAATCACTAACCCACCCCGTTGTTCCACTTTAACTTTAACATGATCTCCCTCTTATTCTTTTCCTCTGTGGCTATGTTTGCCTTTGCTCCTTCAGTCGAATTAAGTGTCCAAACCACGTTAGTTGATTCTCTATACTGCTTTGGATCGGTTTTAAATCTGTTCTTACTACCTCGTTTCGAACTCTGTCTCTGTTTGTGTTGCCTCGGAAGATGATAATAAAGAAAAACACTTCACTTATTAATTTTAACCGGGTTTTACTTGACAGCACCGACCGTACATTCAACATAACCTAACACACATCTTTTATGTGACTGTTCGCGTTAAAAGTAACGTTAATTTATCATACTGAATACATTAGAACTTTCTCTTGTAATTAATTTATTAGTAATATCCGTGACAGCGTTTCATTACAACAAATATTTCAGGTTTCTTTAATTTGGACATTTTTATATTTATTATTCATGGGGTACTGAACGTTTGACTCTGTAGATGGCGCTCGTTTGGATATTTTTGGCGTGAAATAATCAATATTTATAAGTAATAAAGCGGAATTTCATTCTTCTTTTGATATTTTAACCTTTATGCTCGCTTCTAAAGTGAATTTGTATAAATAGTTTCTTCAAAATGTCATTGTCAACGACACAACACCACTACTATACTAACCGCTACGCTTGCGCCGCAATTATTCTTTCTAATTGACAGAATCACACATAAAGCTGTCTCCGTTGTTAGACGTTTCCCATTTCTATACTTTTTTCCTCTCATAAAGTTTTAATTTTAACACGTGGGATAACGTATAGTGATACATTAACGGAAATTCATTGCACCGTTTGATTGATGCTTGCATGTTATCTTATGTTTTATTTTTAAGTTTTAAGTTATTTATAACGTAAATGATACAGCATAAGAGGAATTATTGACAGATGACATTAGTACATTCGACCCAGTTTGAGTCCGTTTATGAGATAATAATTTACTCGAATGTACTACAGTCTAGATCAAGTTTTAAAAGAAGTATTGTTCTTATGCACTATATGCGTCCCTTTCAATTCATACTCGTTTATGGTATCTATCTTTTCTATCATGGGATTGTTGCCAGATTATTTGTGGCTATCGGTCAGAGATAATATAGCTGTTGGTTAATCATTTACTTGTACCTGTCATTTGTCAATTTCGATTATTCTTGTTCTCTTGAGTTTACCCACTTTTTTTTCTATTACGTATTTATTTATAACAGATCATTTTATATAAAAAGCCACTGTCGCCGTCGTTTGTATTATCTTTGTAAGTCCCTATAATAAAACAGCTGTTATAATCACATGTTAATACAAGTGATGTATTCGTAGAATTGGAGTATGGAATCTTGCAGGCGAAGAGTATCGTCGAAGGAAAGCAAGTGATCCAAATTCCTTTTACATATTTGCAAAAATATGACTGTTTCTAAGCTGTGGAGGAAACAAGTAAAGCGCTTGGTTGTGGTAAAAGAATGGTGTATTCTGTTTGCAATGAAAAAGAAAACCATCCAGTGGCAAAGCTTACAAACGAAGATAAATTGAAAAAAAATTCTCGTTGAAAGTATATGATGAACACATTCAGACACTTGTTAGATGTAAAGTTCATAGCTTTTTTGTAAGAAATATTCCGCCTGCGATGGCCATGATACTAACTGCAGTAAATAGCGAAGAAGATTCCTACCCAATTTTCGAAAAGTACACTCTACGGGTTCTGTTACTTACATTGGTTTTACATTCGAGAAAATTGGAAAGAAAGATGTTGATAGGACGTGATGATATTGTAAGATGGCGACATGATTGTTTACGTGCTATTAGGAGGGTATTGTAATCAAGGGAGAAACATTGTTTTCACTGACGAATCGTGGGTAAATACTGGACACTTTGTAACAAAAGCATGGACTAATAGCACAGTAAGTATTCTAGACAAGCCATTCTGCAAGACTTAAGTATTGGTCTAAGAGACCAAAAAGTCGTGGTCAACGTTATCCTTAATTGATGCTGGTAAGAGAAGGTTTTGTTCTGGGTGCTGAATATAATTTCTTATGTAAAAAAAAAACTCTTGATGCCACGATGAAGTGTGTGTGGAAATATATGAGGATTGGTTTTTCAATATCTATTACCTAATTTACTGCTCATTCCGTCATAGTTCTTGACAATTGCGCCCTACGCCATAGCCGGATATTAGAAAAAGATACTACCACGAGCTGGAAAAAGGAACAGTGGTTGACACAGAAAATATTTTTGTCGAGGAAGGCTTATTGAAAACGCGACTTACTTGAAATTTGTAGCACAACAAAAAGCAAGTACAATAATAGGTAATCGATGAACGTGCTGCTCAACTGGAGTATATCTACCATTTTAAGATTTGCCGCCATACCACTGCACTTTAACCCCATTGAAATGGTATGGGCGAAGGTTTAAAGCTTATATCAGGCACAATAATTCGGAATTTAAAGTCAAAATATGCCTCTGCTATTAGCAAGGATATGAAATGTTTCTGTAGAGAATTGGCCAAAATATGTTAAACATGTTATCAAAGTTATAATGGTTATGTAATATATATTTAGCAAAATGGTTTTTAATTTTACCCATTTGAGTTGAGGAAGGGTGCGGTTGGATGAAATGCAAGATGAACCGAAGAATTTTATTATTAATTTACATCGACCTCATCGTCATCTTCTATTGGTCTTTCGACATTAGTAATCGTGTTATGATTATAGAAATGATTTTTAATTTTGTGTGACCATCCTCTGTAAATATATTAACAACATGTATTAATATCTATGTATGTTTTTCCCGAAAATAAATGCCTAAACATAAAAATAAAACATTCTATTATTTGTGTATTTTGATGTGGTATAAACAATAATACAATCAACATTCTATGAATTTTATGTTAATGGCACATAACCAATATAATACAAACGGCAAACAGAATTCGCTGAATTGACATTTATTAAGCGTCACCTGAAATTCGTCAAGTTATCGGAGCGACACATACGAAAAAATTGAGTACTTCATAGATTGGCATCGGTGGGTACTATCTCCATAAGAGTAATACTTCCTTCTCAACGTGAACCAGACTATAATGTCACCTATCAATAATGTCACATATTATAAGATGTACAGTTTCATCATGTCAACCTTCCTCCCTAGGGAGGAAAGGTATAACTTTCCTCCCTCTGGGAAAAAAAGTATACTCTTTGTCTGTATTAAGGCGAATCTGGACGTCCAAGTGTGCGACAGAGATAGATATATCGGAAAAGTATTCCGCGCTTTTTGGGAAAACGGTACGACCGATTTTTAAATTTTAAACTGTATTCGTCTTAAAATAATGTTTGAAATTGCGCCAATGTTTAATTTTTTTTTTGTTTTTGATGTATTTAAATTTTTCAAATGTTATAATTTTCTTATTAAAAACAATTTCCAAAATCGGCTCAACGGCGCATTTGAACACCAATTTCTTAATGAAAAACGCCCGAAACAGAAATATTCATTTTTCTTTAAAGAAGAAACTTTTTCAAGTTTCATTATGGCTCTGCCCTCTAGTCTTTTTTTTCTATTGTATCCCTTTGTTCCACCGACAACTGCAATTTTTTATATACAGATACTTATTTTGATCGGAGAATTCAAAAATGCAATAATACACACGGGGTTCAATTCCAAAAATACAACTTAAACACCTTATGTAATATGAAAATAATTTCAAAAAATACCCATAATAGGCCCTCATATATCCCAAAACCTTTTTGAAACTTTTCGAACGTCACCTATGTTAACCGCAATATTCTGTGCCACATAGTGTGAATAACCCTGTATGTTAGCATTTATTTGAAGCAACATAAATTATCGTTATTACTATTATTAGCTAACATTTGTACTATTGTGCTACTAAAACTAACATCGTTTATAATTTCCAACTATAGAAGATACGTAAGTATCCATATATAAACAAGAGATAAGATGACATTGCGCAAACTCTCACAGGAGACGTCTTTACACTTCATACATATAAAAACAACTCCTTTTGTTTATCGCATTATTTCTAGTTGCGTCTTAGCATTACTCCTAGTTAATAAGTTAATTGACGCAAAATGTTAAAAATAAATTATTGTATGTAGAACTTTACTTCAATTTAAGTACATAGTTAATTTATCATATCGTGTTTTTGTGCGTATTTTGCATAACGTAACTAAATGAATGGAAAAGACATTGGTAAATTTGTCTTTGACGTTTCCATGTCATGATCGTGACCTTCTTAAATATCATTGCATTGAAAATTCGTAACGTAAAAACAAAATGAAATCATATAATCAGTGACAATTGAAACAAAAACAAATTCATCAACGCGATATTAAAAAAAAAAAAACAAATGCTGTGTATATACACTTACGTATTATTTGTTTGGGCTTCTCTTCGATAGCGTATTGCGCATATTGAATAATCACCATCCTGATTCGAGATTTTTTTTTTTTTACCAGCGAGACTATCACTAGATAGTAAGCACCACAACTGCACTTGCCTATCTTCTGCGCTATCTTTGACCGAAATATTTTGTTTTTGTTCGTACGCCCGAGCCAGACTGTAAACCCCCATGCGTTGTATCAATGGGATTCAAAATATACTACATTATATAGTTCTTTCTCTCTCCAATACGTTGAACGCTGTGGGCAACGGTGATGTTTATATCTCTTTTCCGGTCGTTATTGGCTGATAATAAATACGGTACTCCACAATTCTGTGGCGTGCTTCTATTTTCTCGCATCCGAAATAAAAAAAAAAAACGTGTTGACTTTTTTGCGGTAATTATTTTTTTCTCACACCGACGAAATCATTCAATCGTTCCGGCCTTGAAGGATGCGCTAACATTTTTAACGTGTAATTTTATGTAATTTCATAAAACACTTTGTCATCTGACATTTAAAATATTTTAAGAATATCGGTCATTGGAAATATTAGAATGCATTTATCGATTGATCAATGCGTTTCGTTTTAATAATTAGAATATACCAGATGCCCCAGTCCGTAGGTTAAATGACTGCAAATATGAAAAAGGATGGGGTGTTGTCACCTCTGCTTATGGAACCTGGTCGTGAACGAGATGTTAGTAAAACTGCACTCTAAAAAATGATGAAATATAAGGTAAAATTACACCAAAAAGAGGGTAAACATCAGATTACCACAAATTAGGTGTAATTTTGCCTGGTAAACCGACTTTGATGGAAAAATACTTCAATAAATGAAGTAATTTTCCCCCACTTGGGGAAATTTGCTTAGGAGCAAGGAAAAATAACATATTTCGTGGAATATTAGCCCTTATGTTGGTAAAAATACAATATGGACAATACAAGGGACATGAAATTCTGATTATATATATATTATATATATGCATCTGTTATTTGATTGGAACACAAAATGTTTTTTTTTAACATTGCATTACATTGTGTCGGTTGATCAAAAATTGAACCCGTTACGAGAATGCATTACATAGCCGTCGACTATACAACGCGCAAGCGTTTGAGGTACGCAGTTTGAATACAAGTGCGGCATCTACACTGATGGCTTCAACGCATAAATGTAAATGGTGTGTTTTCATTTTGTTATGCAAATAAAGATTAGGTAAGTTCCTTTTACATTAATTATGTATTGAGATGATTACCATATACTTAGCTATGACAGCACACATAAGTAATAGACATACACCTGCGTATGGATATCTAATATGATATACTGGGAACTTAACCTCAATAGCATTTGGCGGTATTGTTGCTACAGGATATGATACATTTATTTAAAGTTTTCAACGTGCAAGTGACACGCAGGAAACTACCGTATCAAACTTTTTCATTTTAAACAACAGAAAGTCTTCGTTTTGAAGGAGTCAATTCTTTTTTTTTCTCTTTCATTAAACATTTGGAAATATAAAACGATTAGTGTCTTGCCGTTATTGGAGACTATGTTTTCGTTGTTTAGTGATGATACAAGTAAAGTAAGGAAGAGACTATTTTGTTTTACTCAGGTTTTAATGACAAAAGTAAAGTAGGTATTAAGCACTTATACATGCAAATGTGCAAGACCGCAGGACGGCAATTTTGAGTTCAATAGTTAATCACAACATTATTTATGTATATACTAGATATTGCGGGAACGCCAGATATTCAAAACCTGGTTAATCGATTTTAGCAAAAATCGGTTTTTAAATTCAGTTTTTAAATTCGATTTTCAAAACCAGTTTCAAACTAAAAACATACGATATTACTTTTTTAAAGTGCTATGTTTTTTAAATTCGAAAAACCTATTTAAGGCGCAATAATCTGTTTTTGAAAACCGGTTTACCGTTATAATTTTAAAGACGATTAAATCACTGCATCCAAACCTCGGTTTCACATAAAGAGGCTTCGATTCGCAGCACTATTATCTACAACAATTATTTTTTTTAATTGCTAAATTTATTAAAAATTTTCGGGATAAATCTATACTTGAAGAATTGAGGTGAATACACCGTTGATAATATGCTTGGAAGAAGGTATTAATAACAATATATTTTATTTTCATATGTTTTTTACATTATTTTTCTTTTTTAGGAAATGTGAAGTCGCATTCTTAATGGTAGAAAGACAGTTATTAGACCAACAGATTCATTTCGTTCTGCATTACAACAAATGATGGCGGCATATTTTAATTTTTCATTTGCAGTTACGCAAAAAGAGGCTTCTAACACATCTGCAGCTGAGTTTTGCAGAGGTATTTTTTTTTTAAAATAACCTTTGACAGGGCAGCAAAAATAAAAAAGCTCCAAATCCAAACTCAAATTGATAAGATTTTTTTAATGTATTTTGTTTATTCAAATTTATTTTATGGTTATATTCAACTAGATCTTTGTATTATGAATACAACCAATTCTTAGTAACTATGGCTTTTCTTATCACCTTTCTCCCAAAATGTTTACTCTTTAAAACATTGCTTATTAATTTAAAAATTTATTGAATTATTGTTAAATCTCTGTAATCCAACTAATTAATATATCTTTCAGAAATTATTAAAATTAAATCTAATATTATAAATGGTATATTTTGAATATTTAAGTGGAGAATTGCATTAATTTCTAAATGACATAAACATGTTATTAGATGACTAAAACTTAATATTTCTTGATGATAAAACAACCTATACATCAATTATTTCTAATTTCTTTGTTGTTACTCTAATCTATACATAAAAAAAATGTGGTAAAATTCCCCAAAAATGGAGGCAACTGGGCTACCTCCTATTTTTGGGTAAATTTTACACCTATAGGGGATTTTTCCACATACTGGTGGAATTCCTGAGGATGTGGTAAATCTACCTGGAATATTCCATTCAATTGGGAAATTATTTTGAGTGTAAATTTACAGGAAAATTACACATTTGAAGGAAATTCCACAAGCATATGAAATCCCTATAGGTGTAAATTTACCCCAAAAATAGCGGTGCCGTTGCCATCTATTTTTGGGTAATTTACCACAATTTTTTTTAGGGTGGACAATA